>OX465098.1:32747155-32894655 GCA_949987625.1 Chalcis sispes | reverse complement strand
TTGTTTAAGAGATAAGAAAAAAAATAAAGGGAAATAAAAGGAAAGATCTTCGTGGAAAATCCAAAGAAGAAAGAGAAAAAAAAAATTATTCCTCCCTTTATTTTGTAAAAAAAAACGAGATCTTCCTTACCCTCATCTCTAAGGCGAGTATAGGTAAAAGAAAGCAGGGATCGGTAAGATAACGTTACCGATCGATCAGTGATTTAAAAACGTAAAAACGCTGCGCCGGCGTTACACTAGTATAATGCATCCAGCCACGCAGGACTAAAGTACGTAAATAAAGCATGTTATAAGTTCAAGTAGGCATATGCTGTCGCTGCAACGCTGCCTTCAGCCAATTATCATCGTTGAATTAGATTAGCTGTCACTTTATTGATCGCGGCTGTACTTGAAAAATAAAAAAATCGAATCACATAAGATGATGGCTGACCAGATTAAAAAAGTACGGATTCACGTGGACCGGAGATGTTGCCTTAATGTTGCAATGCGTTACTTCCTTGTCATCCTTAAAGTCAACATAGTGTAGTATAAATGCACATATAGTAATCACAATAGCGCAGACCACTTACACGCGCTATGGTACTAACTGCCAACGACTTTGAAAGCGCATGGCATCCATTTTGAGCAACGGACGTACTTCGCACTTAGGCTGCGCAGTCGTAACCACTAGGCAAACAAGATGCTATCTGTAACCGCTGTATAAATTCAAACCTGAGTGTAGATGAGCGTATTACGTGGCAATTAATTGAGTTTATCGAGACATCTGTAAAGGTAAGTGCACCGTATATAAATCGTGGCTTAGGAAAAATTTCCACCTGGCGGAAAAATTCCCGGTGGCTAGCTTTCCAATTTGCTCACTGCCTTCTTTTTAGCTGTTACAGTAATGCGCTATGTCCGAGTTAACCTTTTAATCCTCGAATCCTATGTATCGCGAGTATAACTACGAATTAGTTTGACCATTTCGTAAATGCCAGAAACTTAGAAATAATAGAGATCAAGTCATGATATTTTAGAATTTTATTAATATCACCGACATCAATTCCAGTGTTAGATTTTTGAAATTTAAAATCACAGATCCAATATGGCGCAACAAAAATTAAAAATAAAAAAAATTATTCGTATTTTCAAGAAGATTTTAAGTAAAATAATGTTTCTTATATTTTTTCGACTAAACTTATAATCATAAGGAAAAACTTTCGAATATTCAAAAATGTTGTAATCCGCCCAAGGTGTTTTTACACTCTATAGACATAACATACTAGGTGGTTCAACATGAAGCCAAATCAACAAATAGAATGCGATTTATTCGGTAAAATTCTTATCTAGTCTTTGACATATTACCCTTTTACGTGGATACACTCACCCCAAAGGTTTCTTAACATTTTGATACCTTTTTTAAAATAAAATTGATCAAGACTTTTAAAATACGCTGTTGTCTCCTGCTTGAACTCCTCACTTGACAAAAATCTTTTATCCTAAAATAATTTTTTCAGGTTTGGGAAGAGGTAATAATCGAAGGGGGCCAGTATAGGAGAATAAAGCGGATAGGAAAACCATTTGAAGCTAGTTCATAAATTTTTGCCATAGTTTACAACAATTTGTGAGCTAGTGCATAGTCTTGCAAAAACAGAATTTTTTCCCTTGCTAAATAAGTCCATTTTTGCTTGATCGCCTCACTTAATCAGTCCAATAATATAGTAAATAATAATACTTTCCATTTATTGTCTTTCATTTTTCCAAAAAATCTATAAAAATTATACCGTGTGCGTCCCAAAATACGGAGACCATAACCTTTTCGGACGATTTTTGAGTCTTCGGTTGTTTGGAAATGCTTCCACCAGCTTCTATCCATTCGTTTAATTGTTGTTTGGACTTTATTTTGAACTGGTGGATCCAGGTTTTATCAACAGCTATTAACCAGCGAACAAAGTCTTTTAGATTACACTCGTATAGCTCTAAACAATGCTTTGAATTGCAAGCACGTTGTCGTTTTTAGTAAAGGGTGAGCAAACGCGGCACCTATCTTGCAGTTAGCTTTTTCTTTCTGAATTTTTATGTAAAATGAAAATAATCGATCCAGTTAATATGCCTGTGATCTTAGCTAACTCACGCACTTTAATTTGGGATGATTGAAAACAACGTCACGAAATTTTTTAATCATTTGTTCAGTAGTAGCCGTTTTTTCTGATCCACCGACATGTTCGCTTTTTGTGCTCGAACGATCCCTTTTGAATCAAGCAAACTAATAACAACAGTTGTTTTCGACATAACTGATTCACCATAATATTTATCTAGCTTTTCCTTCGATTCTTTTGCATTTTTACCACGTAAAAAATAATGTTTGACAAGTGCACGAAATTCAATGCTATTCATGTTTTAAGTAAATTTCGAAGCAGACAGCTTCAAATATTTGTAACCCTATGAAAAGCTGACAGATCATTTTAAAACTTTTAATACGAAGTCTGGCTATTAAATAACGAGACTGCGCGCCTAGAGAACGCCGTATAAGGGTGGGGAAAAAAACGAGTAGTGCGTTGGGTATCTAGATATCTTGTCTATGCACGTACCAAAACACGTTCTCGTCACTATTATTGTATTTGTGCAGTAGCGGTTTAAAACGAACGTGTTTCTATCTCGTGCCGAAAACCATGTGTGACGAAAAACAGGAGCAACGTATCAATCTTAAATTTCTCGTTAAATGGAAAAAAACTCCCACTGAGTGCTGTAAATTGTTGCAAGAGGCCTATGGGGACAATTCTCTATCTTGTGCGCGTGTTTTTGAGTGGTGTAAGCGCTTCAGTGAGGGCCGAGTGAGCACTGAAGATGACCAACGGCCAGGTCGCCCTGTCACTGTTTCAACTCCGCAAAAAGTGACCAAAATCAACCAAATTGTGCGTGCAGATCGTCGAATAAGCATCCGGATGATTGCCGAGGCTGTAAACGCCGATAAAGAAACGGTTAGACAAATTTTACACGAGGAATTACACATAACAAGTCTGTGCGAAGTTGGTGCCAAAAAACCTGACTCCTGACCAAAAGCTCTTGCGTCAACAGGTCTGCTCAGGTGTCCTTGAAAGGTTAAAAAAAGATTCCGGACTGATAAAAAACATTATTACTTGCGACGAAACGTGGATTATTCGATACGATGTTGAAACAAAGCGGCAATCGATGCATTGGAAGATGCCTGAATCGCCCAGAATCAAAAAAGCAAGGATGTCCAAATTAAAATTCAAGGCAATGTTGATCGTTTTTTTTGACATTAACGGTATCGTGATGACTGAATGGGTTCCAGAGCGTCAGACTGTCAACCAGACTTACTATTTGTCAGTTTTGGCAACACTGCGAGAACGAGTTTGTAAGAAACGGCCCGAGTTGTGGAAGAACAACTCGTGGATTTTGCACCAGGACAACGCACCTGCCCATAACGCGCTATCTGTGAAGCAGTATTTGGCCGGTAAGCGCACTCCAGTGCTTGAACACGCGCCGTACTCGCCAGATTTGGCACCGTGCGACTTTTTTTTGTTTCCGAAGATAAAATCTGCTTTGAAAGGGACCCGATTTAAGTCGATGGAAGCGGTAAAGCAAAAAACGGCAGAGCTCCTAAAGGCCCTCACAAAACAAGACTCTCAGCACTGCTTCGATCAATGGAAAAAACGTATGGAAAGGTGTGTGGCGAGGGAAGGGGAGTGTATTAAAGGGAAGCATTCGAATGTAGAATAGTTCATATAATAAAACCCTTTTTCGTAACCAGTCTCGTTATTTAATAGTCAGACCTCGTAGAGCTAAGTGAACAAGGTAATCTGACACGAAAAAGGCGCAAAACTGGCTCTAGAGAGCATATTGTGCTAGGTGTGTTGGCTTTAGTTGCTGATGATCCCCATATTTCTACTCGGCAAATCAGTCGAACGCGTGGAATTCCAAAAATAACTACTAACCGCATTCTGATAAGTTTGGAATTCTATTCATACCATGTCCGCCTCCCTCATAGTCTTGAGATCAGAGATGACCAGCGGCGCTTGAATTTTTGTAGATAGGCAACTAATAGAATGCGCCAAGATCCTTTCTGTTTCGACAAATTTTTATTTACAGACGAGGCGAAAATTGACAATATGGGAGCTGTCAATCTCCATAATGCCCATTACTATTCCCAAGTAAATCCTCATTGGCAAAGGGATCATCGTGTCCACAGACGATCATTGAATGTATGGTAATGTATAATAGGAAATAATGTGATAAGTCCACATTTTTATAATGATAATTTGAATGGTTCTTTCTATTAAAATATTCTCCAGAATAAAATACCACAATTGTTAGAGGACGTCTCATTAGCTTTGAGACAAATCATGTGGTTCCAATAAGATGGGGCACCAGCACACCGTACACTACCAGTTAAGACTTTTTTGGATACCACGTGTCCTAATCGTTGGATTGGCATTAGCAGCCAAGTACATAAATGGCCAGCCAGATCACCAGATCACACACCTATGGATTTTTTTTATGTAGTGTTGTAAAAGAGCAAGTATTTACGCAAGCTTCAACAACCACAGAGAACATGAAAGAAAGAATAAAGAGAGTTTTCGAATCTATCGCAGTTGAAATATTAGAGAGGGTCCGTCTGAGTTTCCGTCAAAGAATAAATATGTGTATTCAAGAAAATGGATGACTTATTGAACATCTGTTTTAAGAGACGTCTTAACTGGCTGAGCTCTAAGAGTCTTCCCTTGACTGGGCGGACCCGTTGCCTTGCATTGATTGGCTGGGTGCTATGAGTCTTCCCTGGACTGGGCGGACTCGTCGCCTTGCCTTGACTGGCTGGGTGCGTTGAGTCTTCCCTTGACTGGCTGCGTATTAACAGTCTTTCCTTAGCTGGGTGGACTCCATGTCTTGCCTTGACCGGCTAGGTATTGGGATACTTCCCTTAAATGGGCGGACCCTATGTCTTGCCTCGTTCTAATTCCGGCGTTTAAATTACGGGTTTCCATTTGAAAAAACTAGCTTGACTTAAAATGACCTTGAAGGTCATGGTCAAGGTCACAGTAAAGGTCACCATTGGGTGTCCCCCTTAAAACCCTACAACTTTTATTATAAATATTCTTTTCCAAAGGACATATTTTCAGAGTTGTTCGCGTAGGTCGATTAAAATGGGACACCCTGTATAGAATTTCTGTAAGCAAATTTCATATCATCTAAGAATTTATTTATTATTGATATTGGCGAATCCAATATCAAAAATAGAAACTTTAAAATTAAAAAAAAAAAAAAAAACTATTTTTTGCATTTTATAATACACAGTATGTCGGAAAAGTTCCCGAACTTTTGAAATAAAAAATCGAAAAATACATCTAAAGAAATTTATTCCAGTTAACTTTTAACATAGTCCCCTTACCTAGATATATACTCATTTGAGCGCTTTATAAGTAATTCAAAGGCTCTCTGGTACTCCTCTGAAGTTATCGCTGTGAGACGCTCGGTGCAAGCCGCTTGAATGCTCGTTACATCTTCAAAAAATCGTCCTTTCAAGGCCATTTTTAGCTTGGGAAATAGTAAAAAGTCGGCTGGAGCCAGATCTGGTGAGTATGGGGCGTGATTGATGCGTGGGATCTGATTTTCGGCGAGATAGCGCTTCACAATATTCGAAGAATGAGCAGGCACATTGTCATCCAGCCAACTCCACGATCCCGGTTCCTTGTACCCGGGCCTGATGCAATTAATCCGGCGCTTCAGACGTTTTAACACCTCTACGTAATACGCAGCATTTACGGTGGTGTTTGGGGGCACAAATTCTTTGTGTATCAGCCTCGTTTTCGTTGGTAACAGCTGTTGACGGCCGGCCGCGTCTCTCGTAATCTTCTAACGACTCTCTACCCTTCTTGAACCGACTGAACCACGTGTAAACAGTTGTACGCGACACTACACCTTCACCGTAAGCCGAATCGATCATTCTTTTCGTTTCCGCGAAAGTTTTTTTAAGTTTATAGCAGAATTTAATTGCGTCACGATGTTCAAATTTCTCATCCATCGTAAAGCTTGCACCGGGGTACTAAACACACGTTCACTCAAGCACGTCTATTTTGGCAACTAATAAACGGATACTGGTGCAAAAATTCTCAGACACTCCAGAGGGATGTAGCAACATAGTACTGGTGTCGTTTAAGAGGTGGCGCCCCTCGTACAAGCGCTACAAAATAAGTTCGGGAACTTTTCCGACACACTGTGTACATGAAATATAACCATTTTAATTTTTAAAAATCGAATAAAACAAGAAATTTTAAATCAGAGATCCTAAAAACCGTATGGATTATATAACTAGCATAAAGAAATTCTGTCTTTTATTATGGATACAAAGCGAAAGAGTGACTTTCGATATAGCTCGAAATTTTGAATATCGGCGGGTTTCTTACTGGAAAACTATGTATCTATTAAAAAAATAACAAAAAATTTTTTTATTTGAAATTATAAGTAAAATATACAAAAATTTCTATTTATAATCCCGATAACTCCTAAGATTTGAATGAAATTTAACTACCATTAAGTCTAAAATTAAAAGTCGTGAACAGTTTCATTTGAGGAGAGTAATTCTTGAAATAGATTAGCTTCTGTTTTAAATAAATCCAAAACTTACTTAAGAAGCCATTTACAGGTATATGCTTGAGCTGTTACTCCGATAAGATTTATTCAAATAAAAAAACAAAAATAAGAAAATAAAGATATTTTTTAATTCAGTATCCCTGAATCATAATTTTTCAAAAATTGCTTGATTTTTTTACGCGTTTTGAAGAGAAAAAGTGAAAGAAGAATAAAAATGAAGACAACAAGAAAGGAAGAGAAAAAGTGCATCGTTTATATTATCAAAAACATGTTCACCTCAATAGAATCAAAAAGGAAGAATAACGTGCGAATTGAAAGAGATACAGATAGGCAGTAGTCTGTACAGAGGAAGGGTAAGTGGAGCGAAATAATAAGCGTAAGAAAAAAATATAAGCATAGACAAGAGAGGAAAGTAGTAGAATTCATATAGAAAGGAGTAAAATTTACAGTTTTGCATATAACTCTAAAGTGATCATCTCAATTTTTACCGATACACTCTCACAAACTTTTTGTAAGATGAATCACAAAAAGTTTCACTTCGATAATTAAGATAATTTAAAATAATGTGCAAGAATTTTGTGAGAAACAAAGATTTATTTAAGAAAAATAGATAAATAGAAATCGGGAAACTCCTTGTTGCAGGCTGAGATAATTGTTTTTCTTGCTTAATTATAATTTGTAAGCTAATTGCAAAAAGAAAAATCTTGCGCCAGCTTAGAAGTATATATTCTTATATTATTCAAATATGTTTTTCAATTTGTTTTTTTACACTTGAAAACAGATAAACACAAGAAAATACATTATTTATTCATTAGGCACTTTCAAGCTACATGATTTGCTAATTCATACTGTCAGCAAGGGTCTTCGCACCTTTTTATCTGTTTTTGATAGAAAAGAAGGAAATAATAATAAATAATAAAATAAATAATATTAAAAAATATTTCACAGGACGTGATTAGTTACGCTTCGTTTTAAATTTATATGTACGTTAAAAGACTGTACCAAGTACCGGTGCTCGGTGATAACGCAGCTGCTAGGCTTGAGCCCGATAAACCCGATTTACCTATTACAACATCAAGCAATCGTCACTGCGCAGAGATGTGCATTGTCTTTACTTCCAATTAAAACTCGAGAAGATCTAAAGATTTCCAACAAAAATAAAAAACAATTAAATAAAAAAAAAAAGAAAGAAAAAAACTAAATCGACATTAATCAAAACATTTAATACCTACCCGAAATTCAGCTCGAGAAACAACGCGAAGAACTCAAGAAACGCGCAAAAAAAATTCTTCGCATATCAAAAAAATAGCCAAATTATACTTAAATATAAAAAAAATGTTGCATCTTTTAATGACGATAAATCGCAATATTGTAAAGTAAACGTCATCGAAAAAAAAAAAAATTATATTTTAAAAGTGTTTGAGTAATATAAAAATGAAGTTAAACCTTTCATGCATAAGGGACACATTCATCTTCACATAACTTTTACGATTTTACAGTTATACTGACTAAGTGAAATCTTTTTTAAATTATATTTTTAAATTTTGTGGAACATTTCCAAGTTGTGCGTTAGCTACACTGCAAAAAAATATTGATCTGTCAATAATAATGAACAGAATATTTTATTTTTCGTAACAGGGTTATTATCGGGTGCACGTGCGGGACTCTCCCTTGCACGTACACACTGCTGCGGCCGCAGCTATCCCTTGGTGCGGCCTTGAATGCCGACAGACGTTAGCTGTCGTGCAATGGCTCTCGCGTGTAGTGCCGATTTTCTTACAACGTAGGATCCTCCTCGAATCCTACCTTCTATTACGTGTGGGGGGGCTTTACCTCAAGGCCCTGTTGCCGGTGATACTCCATACTGGGCTCAGCTAGTCAAGTGCGTACCAACTGAAGGTTGGCACGCCCGTGAAGGTGGCGGTATCCAAGAAAGTAACGCTGGAAAGGGGGGAAAGACAAATAAGGTGCATTCAACTTTATTAAACTCAGATATTATAATATTTTTTACAAAAGTAATTTATTTAGCGTTATTAGACCCTCAGACGAGAGTCGCATTTCAAATTAATGCGCAATAGTTTCCTGTGAGACACGCACTGCGCATGCATGTCGATCACTCGCCTTGCTGTATTCACTCAGCATGTGCGTGTGCGTGCGTGTGCACGAGCGTGCACGCGCGCGCGCGCGCGTGTGTGTGTGTGTGTGTGTGTGAGCTAACCTCTCACTTACCGTTCGCAACGAATATTGTATTCTTTGCGCAACCGCGCGCGAGGAATCGATCGCGAAAATAATACTAAACAAGTGGCCACTTACTGCTATCCTATCTATCGTGCTTAAGGTTCATCCTCTCGAAACTAGCTCGGTAGATGGGAGAAAAAAGGTAACTTTCGTTGGCGCACGTGGTTACTGCGTTAAAATCGTCGTTCTTGAAGCGTTGAAACCACTCTCGGCACGTTCTTTCACTAATAGCGGCCTCACCATAGGTATTTGAGAGCATTCGATGAGCCTCAGTCGCAGATTTCTTCATATTAAAGCAGAAAATTAAAACCTCCCGCAAATGACGAGAATTTGGCTCGACAGGCTGACATGTTTAATCGAGAATAACTTTATGATGCAGACACAAATCGACTAATATTTCGATGGCGTCATGTTTACAAATACCTAAGCTTATTGTATGACATCTATTATATATTTGTTTATACTACTACTTACCGCTCCAGCTATCTATTGCAAAACGGCGGAAGCAAAGTTGTACACCCAATAGTAAAAAAATGTAAAGGAGCGCTGGTGTCTTTATACGCATCAAAGGAGATTTCTTCTACAACGTAATGATATCGTATATCTTACTATTATTTTCAGTTTATTACTCTTATTTTATTTTATTACAGTACATATCTTCAAATCAACATGGAACGTTTTTGTTGAGCGTATTAGATAGCACTTACACTTCTAATTTGGAATTTGTTTTCTCACAAAGTTTCAACGCAGTTACACGCTTTGAAAATTTTATAAATAAGATTATGAGGCTATGAACTATACTTTAATTATTTCTTCAATTTTCCTAATCTTCAATATATATTGGCGAATATGAATATAAAGGCTTACAAGATAATAAATTCAAATAGAAAAAATATCCCAAAAATATGCTATTCGTAAGGAAACATTTTCGCGACCAGCACCAATGGACCATTCTTCATGTTTTTATCAACAAATTTCTTATCACCCATCGCGACAACGATCGTCAAGAAACATGTACAAGGCAGTGGTAACAAGATAGACATAGATAAAAAAAAAGTAGGTTGTGAAGTGGATCAAAAGGCAAACTTGAAACACTACCTACGATTACTTTTCGACTTACTGAACATTCCAATGCATAATTTATACGTAATTTATTGCAAGCTGCACGAAGTAAACTTTGTTGAGGAAACTCTACTTTCAAACACAAATTTTGCCAGATAGTGGCTCGTTCACTCATTGGTAGTTTTACGTCTTGACAAAAAGTCTTTGTCGTTAATGGTTGTAACCAAAAAATAATTCTCTTTTACACAAAAACGCTAAATAAGAAACTCACTTGTAATCCTAAGACTCCTTAAATGAACTTTAATTAGGGGATGGCCATGCCCTAAGAACTAACAGTGACGAGCAATCGTTGAATTAGATACCAATACAACCAATGAATCATATAGTTAACAACATTAAAATTTTTTAGATTTAAGAAAAATAACACAGGCACACAAATAGAAATAATCAGTTCTAGAGACTAGGTCTAACACTTCGTATGCATTTTAACGCGCTGAATCCAAATCCGGAGTCGGGAACAAGCTTATTCACGTTATTTTTTTTTTAATTATTTTTATATGGATTTTGCTGTTTATGCAAATGGAAATGGAAAATAGTCTGAGTATCACTACAATACCTTATTGAAATGTATTTTGACATGCTGAATCCGAATATAAAGCTAAAAATGTTCCTTACCCTGTCATTTTTGTTTAAATGGCTAAAACCTACTCCTTAAAGTGAGAAATACGCAAAATTTTCATGAAAATGGATTTTGGAAATAAGATAAATGTGTCTCTTTTGCCTAACTACGAGGTCGGGCTATTGAATCACGAGACTGGTTACGAACAAGGGTTTTATTATAAAAATTATTCTACATTCAAATACTCTCCTTCAATATACTACCCTTCCCTCGCCGCACACCTTTCCATACGTTTTTTCCATTGATCGAAGCAGTGCTGGAAGTCTTCTTTGGTGAGGGCCTTTAGGAGCGCTGTCGTTTTTTGCTTTACCGCTTCCATCAACTCAAATCAGGTCCCTTTTAAAGCAGATTTTATCTTCAGAAACAAAAAAAAGTCACACGGTGCCAAATCTGGCTAGTACGGCGCGTGCTCGAGCACTAGAGTGCGCTTACCGGCCAAATACTGCTTCACAGATAGCGCGTTATGGGCAGGTGCGTTGTCCTGGTGCAAAATCCACGAGTTGTTCTACCACAACTCGTGCCGTTTCTTACGAACTCGTTCTCGCAGTGTTGCCAAAACTAAAAAATAGTAAGTCTGCTTGACAGTCTGACCCTCTAGAACCCATTCAGTCATTACGATACCGTTAATGTCGAAAAAAACGATCAACATTGCCTTAAATTTTGATTTGGACATCCTTGCTTTTTTGATTCTGGGCGATTCAGGCGTCTTCCCATGCACCGATTGCCGCTTTGTTTCAACATCGTATTGAAAAGTCCACGTTTAGTCGCAAGTAATAATGTTTTTTATCAGTCCGGAATCTTTTTTTAACCTTTCAAGGAAATCTAAACAGACCTGTTGACGCAAGAGCTTTTGGTCAGGAGTCAGATTTTTTGGCACCAACTTCGTACAGACTTTTGTCATGTGTAATTCCTCGTGAGAAATTTGTCTAACCGTTCGTTTATCGGCGTTTACAGCCTCGGCAATCATCTGGATGCTCATTCGACGATCTGCACGCACAATTTGGTTGATTTTGGTCACTGTTTCCGGAGTTGAAACAGTGACAGGGCGACCTGGGCGTTGGTCATCTTTAGTGCTCACTCGACCCTCACTGAAGCGCTTACACTACTCAAAAACACGCGCACGAGATAGAGAATTGTCCCCATAGGCCTCTTGCAACAATTTACAGCACTCAGTCAGAGTTTTCTTCAATTTAACGAGAAATTTGAGATTGATACGTTGCTCCTATTTTTCGTCACGCATGGTTTTCGGCACGAGAAAAAAACACGTTCGTTTCAAACCACTACTGCACAAATACAATAATAGTGACGAAAACGTGTTTTGGTACGTGCATAGACAAGATATCTAGATACCCAACGCACTACTCGTTTTTTTCCCCACCCCTCTACGGCGCCCTCTAGGCGCGCAGTCTTGTTATTTAATAGCCAGACCTCGTATTACGTATTTTGACGCGCTTAATATAAATCCGGGGTTAAATATGCGCTGTCTTCTTTTAGTTTGTCAGTAGTGAAAAAAGGACTATTAAGTGAAAGTGTTTGCAAGTGTTATATGTCTTTGCATACGACAATGCTGAATTTGAAATTTCAAAAAGTCCTCCACTGCTTTTCCATTTTGTAACGTACCCTTTTGTCCTCGAACGATCTATGTAAAAAATTTTTTTATTTTTCGGTTCTTCAACTGTGTTTCACTCTTAAACATCTAACAAAAATCTGCCACCGTATTATTCAGACTTTGAATAAGTTCTCGCTGTTTCTTCGAAGATGGCAACAGTAGTACTCCGTGTATGGAATTTTACAGTCTGTCAAGTAAGAGCGTGGTCGACTTCACTGACAGGTAATGAAAGATTTCGCTCTAATTCTTTCGCAAGCCGATAGAGAGAAGCTTTGTCCTTGATGCATTGTCAACAAAGATTTAATTGTCGTTGATCTTTTAAAAGAGAATCACGTTAAACGCCATGAGTGCTAAGTACGCGTCGCGCTACGAGGCTGTGTTCCTTTGCATCCACCCGAAAGGTCTCAAAATGTCGCAATCAGCGGCTGCTAAATATATGAGAAAGTCGAAGGCATTTGTACAGAAGTGGATACAGCGATATAAAGAGGCTAAAAATGTCGATGATTTACCAGAACGTGGCTCGATAGGAAAAGTGAACAATAAAGAGGAAAAAAGAATAGTGAATCTGTTTTCGCGAAATCCTGCTTTAACACTGCGGCAAGGACAAGCAAAATTAATGGCAAAAGGTTAAGATATATCCTACGAAACTATCCGAACCCATCTTCATACTCATCATCTGAAATGGTGCAACACAATGAAGAAGCCTCTGTTGACTGAAAAACATGTGACAAAGCGACTCGCTTGGGCGCATGAGAATATTGATAGAGATTTTGAAAATGTCATTTTTACTGATGAATGTTCTATATGGGCACGTTCTGTCCTCACGCGAGCCTGGTCAACTTCCACCAATAGGCTTGTTCAGCGGACCGTAAAACATGGAATAAAGGTGCATCTTTGGGGCTGCTTCTCAAAGCAGGGATTCGGCACTTTGCACCTCTTTACTGACAACCTAAATGCCGAAAAAATGATAAAAATCTACAAAAAGGCTTTACTGCCATCTGCCAAACGATGGTTCATCACAAAAAATGAAGATTGGGTTCTTCATTTTGGCAGGAGGACAACAATCCTAAACACCGCAGCAGGCTCTGTACTCAGTGGAAGACTCAATCTGGCATCGTTACATTGGATTGGCCATCGCAGTCGCCCGATGCAAACCCTATTGAAAATGTGTAGGCATATATTAAACGAAAGCTTCGTAGAAGGCGCACATACACTTTGAAGCAGTTGTCTTACGAAATTCGTCGGATCTGGAGATCCTTGCCACTAGAATACGCTGTCAAATTAGTAGAAAGCATGCCTCGGAGATGCCAGGCAATTATCGACGCCGGTGGTGACTGGACACATTATTGACCAAATTGCATCATTGTTCGTAATGTGTACAATGTATATATAAATATGAAAGTTTCATCAAATGAATTTTTCTATAAATTAACACGACCACGCTCTTACTTGACAGACTATATCACTGTGCAACGGTATCGAATTTAGTTGATGTGATTTAGCCAAGCGCTACACAAAAAACGACCACAATATGAGCAAAGGCACGAAAAAGTGATTCTACTGCGTGACAATGCTCAGCCTGACAATGTATGTGTACAATGTATATATAAATATGAAAGTTTTATCAAATGAATTTTTTTATAAATTTATTTGTATCGCTGTAATATCACGCTCTTACTTGACAGACTGTAAGTGGTGACGCATCTGCAGGGAAGTACTTTATCTAACTTTAAATTTCAGCGGATGATAGTTCACTTTAGTGTAAGCAAAGTAATTTTTTATTGGTTCTGAAAATGTCTACTTTTGTGCCAAATAAAGTGTATTTGCGGAGAACTTTATTGCACTATTTTATTTAAAAGACATCTGCAGCTGAAGTACACAGAATTCTTGTTGAGACTTACAGTGACAATGCTCTGTTGGAAAGGACATGCAGCGACTGGTTTCGACACTTGTAAAATAATGATTTTTAATTTGAGGATAAAGTACGTTCTGGCGTACCGAAATTTGAAGACAAAGAATTGGAAGAATTACTTGATTAAGACCGATGTCAGACGCTAGCAGAACTTGAAAAAATATTACAAGTAGATAAGCCAGCAGTTTCAAAACGTTTAAAAGGGTTAAGAATGAACCAGAAGCAAGGACATTAGGTGCCGTATGAATTGGAGGCAAAAGACGTCAAACGGCGTTTTTTTACGTGTAAACTACTGCTTCAAGGGCAGAAAAGAAAAGGTTTTTTTGCACCATATCGTGACTAGCAGTGGAAAGTGGATACACTACGATAATCTTAAGCGTAGAAAATCGTGGGGTAAGCTCAGCCATGTACTAACATTTTCCGCAAAACCAAATATCCATGGTTCAAAGCTTTTCCTCTGTAACTGGTGGGATCAGCAGGGTGTCATTTATTATAAGCTACTTAAATCGAATGAGACTATCACGGGAGATCGCTGTCGACTTCAATTAATGCGTTTGAGTCGAGCCCTAAAAGAAAAACGGCCACTATACTAGTATAGACACGACCAAGTGATTTTGTTAAATGAAAACATTTGGCCTCATGTTGCAAAACCAATGAAAACTTACCGGCAAATGTTTCAATGGGAAGTTCTACCCCATCCGCCATATTCATCTGACATACGGACTTCCGATTTTCGACTATCCCGTTCGATGGCATATGGTCTGGCTGAGCAGCGCTTCCATTCTTACGAAGATACTGATGAATGGATCGATTCTTGGATGGTTTTAGAAGACATCGTTTTTCCGACACGGTATTTATATACTGCTAGAAAGATGCAAGAAAGTGGTCTCTAGTAATGGGCAATACTTTAAGTGAAATGTTTTTGAGCCTCATATTTTAAATAAAGCTTTTATTTTGTAAAAAAACAGCGAGAACTGATTCAAGATCCTAATATTATCCCACCTTCCTTGGTATAGTCACTTTATCTCTTCAATATTTTGGTAAAATCTTTCACCTTGTTCTTCGCTGTAATCTTCAAGATTATCCGAAAAACATTTAAAATGAGAGTGTAGAAAATGCAATTACAAAATCATTTAAAAGCTTAGGTTTTTGTAATTTGTTAAAATTTCATCATCTGTATCCTGGAAATCTTTACTTCTTTTATTTCCCGAGAAATTCTCAGAAATATTTTGAAACTCAGCCATGCTATTTTTTTATATTCAGTAATTTTAATAATAATTTTTTTCTCGTTAAATAGTGTATAATAAATATGGATTTAAGGACCATCAAGAAGACCTTCCTTTAATTTAGCATCACTCATTTTTGCAAACTTTTCTTCTAAGTATTAGAAAGAGTTGCTTTCTTTGTCCAAGGCTTTAAGATACTGTTTCATGAGTTCTAATTTGATTTCAAGAGATTAAAGTAGAATATTAAATAGTTCGAATAAATATTTGCGTACTTTTTTTTTAAACCTGGTTGGAAATCTGTTTTTCTTTTTTGCCATTCTTTTTGTCTATAATGACTTTCTCTAGCCTTACTATCCCATGTGCACAAGAAATATGGATGTTTTGTAAATCCTGACTGCTGTCCGAGAATTAAGGTTGAAATTTTAAGATGGCTGTAAATTTTCCACTCATGTTCTGAGTATTTGATTTCATCTAGTACTGTTTCTACATTATTAACTTTTTCTTAAAATTTCTTTAAGTAAGATTATGGAATGGAAACATAAGTATTTCCACTTTGTAGAAGAACGGCTTCAAGACTACGTGTTGATAAGCCAGTAAATAGTCTCCACTCCACAGCTTCATCAATATTTGGTTTTAGTTCATCTATTAATTTTCTTACATCTGTACAGTATGTCAATGAAAATTAAAAACAATCATTAATAGTAGTAAACTAATAATATTAATTTTACCGAGAAAACGCGACTATTTAACTAGTTGGCTTCCAAGCCCGAACTTTTACAATCAATAGCTCGGGAACTTCTTTTGCTCGTTGCCATTAATTTTTCATCTTAATAAGACCATCGGCAGTAGGGCGAGGTAAAGATTTTGAAGGATCGAATCACTTCTACTCCACAAGTTTAAAGCTGAGAAGTTTGTGACGTAAGCACTACGTCGCAGCCAATTTGGCTACGTGCGCCCTAAGTGCCTTGCACAAAATAATATTATATCAAATCGATGTTTTAATCTATCTGTCACTCTCTCTCTGTCTCTCTCCGTCTCTCATCTCCCCTCCCCCCACTCTCATCCCCTCTCTCTCTCTCTCTCTCTCTCTCTCTCTCTCTCTCTCTCTCTCTCTCTCTCTCTCACACACACACTTCTTCCCTGGCTACATTTACTCCGACACTTTATCTCTTCCCTGTCACAGAAGATATCTCCTTACTTTCGCATGAAGCGCGGAAAAACAACTTACTCCGCGGGAGAGCACAGCTAGACTAACTGTTGCGCTCCCTTCCCTCTCCCCTTCCCTCACGGCTCCCTAATTCTCCGCCGATCGTCGCCGCGAGTTCGAAAATCGCGTAATTTTTGAATGTTGCCGGCTTTCCGAAAAGTCCTCTTAAACGGGCTTTCCCCAACCGGCAACCTGGCGACAGTCGAGCAAGAATGTAAACATTATACGCTCTTTGTCGACGGCCTATGACGGATTCCCCGTCACAAGTTATTCAAAGTAGGGTCTTTGAACGTTCATGGTCCACAATATTAAAACTAGCGAATGTTCCAATGATAGAGAGACTGAATGGTCTTCAGAAGATAGGAAGCAAGAAAGTCCTTAAAAAAGGAACAAGTCCTGATTCTCTATAAAATCTTGGCGATTCGGCTTATCACCTCGCCCTTAGGTAATAAGGTATCCTACCAGCTAAAGAGGAAGGAAAAGGGAGGAAAAAAAGGACTTTCGAGGTGTGTCCAAGAAGTAAAATGACTATATTTTCATGAAAACTATTCATTTATTTATCAAAATTAATGTTGTCCCCTTTGAAGTAATCCCCTTCAGGTATAATACACTTATGCCAACGCTCTTTCCAGTCTTCGAAGCACTTTTCATAAGTACTTTTTGGTAGAGCCTTGAGCTCTTACAGCGATGCAGTTTTTATTTTCTCAAACGTTGTAAATCTTCGTCTTTTCGTAGGTCTCTTTAGTCTTGAGAACAAGAAAAAGTCGCAGGAGGCCAAACCAGATGCATATGGTGTCTGAGGCACGATTGTCATGTTGTTTTTGGCCAAAAATTCTCTCACAAGCAACGATGAATGAGTAGGTGCATTATCGTGAAGCAAAAGCCATGAATTGTTTTTCCACAATTGATCTTGAGGTTTGGAATGAGGTCATAAGCAGATTTAAATACGAAATTTCTTGTTCATTTTGTTGTGGCTGAAAATAAAAAATTATCTTTACATAGTTAATATAATCTATCAATGACTTTCACACTGATTTTGAAGTCAAGATTATTTATCAAGATTAAATTAATTTTTAAAACGATTCTTATTTATGTGAGAAATCAGAATAAATATAAATTTTCATAATTAAATATATTTTTATGTTTAGATTAAAGGTCATTTTAAGGACACACTAATTTTTTCAAAGTCAAAGCTAAGATCAAGCCCATTTCAGCAATGATTGGATCACGAACTTTTTCATTGATTTCCATTTTCGCTTTATATTGCAGAAAAAACGAAACCTACTTGATTCGACCTTGATTTTAATAATAAGATAAATTTGAATATAAATTTTCTCGCTTTTTTCGATTCTGGCATAAAAAAATAGTAGGTCTCATTTCAAAAATTAAGTTAAGATTAAGGTCATAACTAGGTGGCCCTCTTACAACCTTATTTAGAAATTTTTTTTTTGGAACACATTGTTTTCGATATATTTTAAGAGCGACATTGAAATGGAATTCCTGGTTTATCTAACAAGCATAAGCCTGTTTCAGACTATGATAAGCGTAAGTTTTTTTTAGGCTACATGTCAGTCTCAGTTAACGTTCGACAAAAACTAAATTTGTTCGAGTTAGCAAAGTGTTAAAATTTTCTGAATTAGTATTAATTTTAGTCTAATTCTATTTAAGTTATCTTGAGTCAAAGCTTCTTTGAGTCTGTCCAAGTTATAATCAGTTTGAGATTAAACCTATTTAACTCTGTCTCAGGTTCTATTATATATGTCCGAATCTGTTCCCTTTTCCTCGCTGTTATACATTCTGTCAAGAAAGTATTGGAAATCGAATTGCACTCAAGGCCTTTTTGGCTAAAAATGTAAGCCGAGCCTAGTCCACGAAAGTATTTCCGGGAGGAATATCTTATCGCACATCGTGAATAAGCAGATCGAGTTACAGAAGACTGTAACGCTGCAGCGGAGTCGCTCGAGTCGATACTTCAAATCAGCCGGGCGCCGTATCGGCGCCGCTTAAGTGCAAAAGGTTGAAATCCTTTATATCGCTAAGTTGACACAACTCTCCCCTATACTCCAGCAAAGCACTACGCCACGGTAATCGAATAAAACAGTGAGCAGAACTTCGACATTTGATCGAACTTGACGTGCTTTTTGTCAATCTATCGTTCGGTCTTGGCTCTTCTGGGTGCTTCTGTTTGGACGATTGGGCTTTGGTGTCGACGTCATAAAAATATACACATGTTTTGTTACCAGTTATGACCATTCTAAGCAAATCAGGGTCATCATTGACGTCATTTGAAAGCTCCTGAGCGATGCTTATGCGACGGTTCTTCTGATCAAAATTAAGAAGTTTCAGAATAAACTTCGCCGACACGCGTCTCATGCCCAAAACATCCGTAAAAATTCCATGACACGAGCCGACCAATATGCCAACATCCTGAGTAACTTTCCTTACGGTGATTCGACGATTTTTCAAAACAATTTACTTCACAGCTTCGACGTTATTATCTGTTGTTAATGTACTGGGACGTCCAAAGCGAAGTTCGTTATTGGCATCTTCTAGGTCATCTTAAAAGAGATTGTACCACTTGTAAACATTTTTTTACTCAAAACAGACTCTCCGTTTGCCACTGGACTCCATATTTTATACTAACTTTAATGCAAATTCTTTACTCAATTTTTTATAATAATAAAAAATCGCCGAGTACATTAAAATACGTCTAACCTTTCTATCTGTGAGAAACAAACTATGTATGCTATAAACTTAAAATTGTAAACATATGTTCGGAACATATCTACCAACATAACAACAACAAAAGTCGATAATAAAATGTACGTTGCCCACGCTATTCATAAAGTCACCTTACTTTTTGAACACACCTCGTGTTTCGGAAAAGAAGAAAAAGTAGGAGAGAAAGATTGGAAAAAGAAAGCAGAAAGATAAATAAAAAAAGCAAGAAAAGGGAGAAAAAAGAACCTTTCCAATTCTGTCTTACCTACTAGCTTGGTTAGCGAGCGAGCGAAATTCGAAAGACCCTGATCTATTTTATGTGGCCAATTTTCATTGCGTGGATAGTCCGATTTTTCGTGAAGAGGGCTTGTTGGACTCCGTAACGAGCGAAGAGTTTACACTTCTCAAGTGTATCTCTTTCTCATTTATAATTTGTTGAAAACTTATCACTTATGTATAAACTATTTTTATAAAATAACATGTAACTTGATTGGCTAATTAAGCGTAAGTATATAAATCCTAACAATACTTAATCTTAATAGTAATTATTTAAAATATAAACTATTTTGATGATAATTATAATTGTAACTCTGCTGAGAATCAGGACAGCGAATGCGGGAAGCGAGTAGGAACGATACACAAATAACAATAAAATATTTGAATTAAAATATAAACGATTCATATTTAAGATCTAAGGTAATATTAAGTTAAATGATTTAAGCAAGTCCAGAGCGCGAGCTACATTAATTAAACGTGTAGCGCTTGCGATTTTGCGGGCACTTCCGTTCGTAAGGCTAGCTCACGAGTTGGGCGGTCGCGGGCACAAAGCTAATACGTTGCACGCGTCGCGATCGCATACACAGTCGGGCCAAAAGGACGGGGACGGACAAGAACAAACGACGCTGCTAAAAACAATAGCCACTGGACCTGGTTGCACTTACCAAATGCAAAAGAAAGGAAACACCTCAAATATGAAATTGATATTGGGAGTGTGAATAAGTTCTCGTCGTTTTTTGTGAAAATAAATCATTTAAAAAAAAAAAAAAAAAATAAAGTATTGTCCATCGCTGGAGATTACTTTTTTTCATCTTTCTGGCAGCATTTAAATCCCACGTCGAAAAAACGACACTTCTTTTGCGGCTATCCACGAATCGATCCATTTTTTCGTTTCTTCATACGAATTGAAATTCTGCTGAGCCAGGCTGTTAGTCATCGATCGAAATAAATAGTAATCAGAAGGCGCAATGTCTGGAGAGTAAGGCAGGTGGGGTAGGGCTTCCCAATTCAGCGTTTCCTGGTATATTTTGACCGGTGAAGCGTCATGCGGCCGAGCATTGTCATGGAGCAAAATCACCTTATCGTGTCTTTGCACATATAGCGGCCGTTTTTCTTTCAATGCTCAGCTCAAACGCATCAATTGTCGTCGATAGAGATCTCCTGTGATGGTTTAGTTGAGTTGGAGCAGCTCGTAATACACTACCCTCAGCTGATTCCACCAATGCACAGCATGAGCTTGGAATCGTGGATATTCCGCTTTGGCGTTGATGCTACTGCTTCTCCGGGCTTAACCCATGATTTTTTACGCTTAGGATTACTGTAGTATATCCACTTTTCATCACCAGTCACAATACGATGTAAAAACTTTTTCTTTTTTGTCGCTGGAGCAGCTGTTCACACGTGATAAGACGCCGTTCGACGTCACTCTAGTTCAGTTCGTACGGCACCCAAAATCCTTCCTTTTGTATCATCCCTAATGCTATCAGACGTTTCGAAACTGTTGTTCAATCAACTTTTCATTATGTTGCAACATCGGATTGCATCTGACATAGATCTTCAGTAAGTAATGTTTCCAATTCTTCTTCTTGAAACTTTTTTGGTGCACCACTGGGTTCTCTATCTTGAACATCAAAATTACCATTTTTGACAGAGCATGATCACCATAGGTTTTTACAAGAATCCTGTATGGTTTAGCTGCAGATTTCTTCTGAATAAAACAATGCAGTAAAATTCCCCACAAAAACGGTTTATTTGACACGAAATTTGATATGTTTTACGTTACAAAAAGAAAATGTTCTTTATAGGTTAATGGAAAGACACGCACGGATTTTAAACATAGATTATAGAACTTCAATATAGATGCATCATCATCTTGAATTATATACACAAAATTTTTGTACCACCATCTGACGGTGAAACGGCAAGAACTTATTCATACTCCCAATACACAGCTCAGACATGCTCAAAATACTTTTCTTTTCGATTTTAACTTTCCGTTAGTGTTGACCGGACGAAGTGATCGTGCGAGCATGAGTTGACATACATAATAATATAAAATTATTTTGAATATACTTGAATATAACGTAAAATTATCCTAAAAATAATTAAATCTAATTAAACACACAATAAATAATTTATCTATATAATTCTTTTAAATATAATTGAACGCAAGTAAAAATTATCTTAGACAATCAAAACTATAAACTAATTTGTATTTGTATTTCGGTTTTATAATATAGACTTAAATGTAATTTAAATATAATTCGTTACTATTATGTTTCATGCAAAATTATTTTAAATACATCAAAATAAATTAAATATAGCTCAGTTGAATGTAGATAAAAAATAACTTGTAATTATATTTGCTAAAAATTATTGTAAATTTTATAAACAATATTTGTAAATGATATTATTTTGAATATAAATATAATAGAACTCAGTAACTTATAATAAATCGAATTATTTGGATATATATAAAAATAAATTATTCTAAGTATAGGGTAGATCTTAATACTTGTTATAATTTTTCAAAGAGTTTAACATATAATATGATTTTATGCATAACCTAATTTGATATAAAAGCATAAGCCCGCAAGAACATCGTTTTATTAGAAAGCACCCCTCTTTATTATTCAATTGGGCGATTTACCAAATTCCAATATTTATCAGAAATCCCAAAGCTTGATAACCAAAGAAGACTCAATACGGAAAGCAAAATTCATATTTTGTATACTATCAGAAATAAGCCACAAGGCTGTGCCGCCGACGGATACATTGCGAGACTCACACAATATGAATCAGGAAAGAGTATTAGAAGATCTCGAAAAACAATACGGAAATGTAGTCATAGATCTCGATACTGTCCTCAAATATTGAGTAACTAAGGTAGACAATAATATATAAAATACGTATCGAGGGGCGGCGTACACAAATTTAAATATTCGTACGTGCTATTAAACATAAGTTAAGTTGCCAACGTTTTATACTTTAAATTTATTGTTCTTTCTTCCGTACAATTATATTTTTAATATTATTACTAATATCTTTAAACTACATGACGATTATACGAGATGTGTTTAAAAAATAAGGTGACTTTACATTTTTATAAAAGAATATTTATTTATGCGTGAATATTCATGTTGTCCTCTCCAAAGTAATATCCCTCAGAAACAATATACTTGTGCCAACGCTTTTCCCAATCCTCGAAGCACTTCTTATAAACACTTCTTGGTATAGCCTTGAGCTTTTCCAGCGATGCAGTTTTTATTTCCTCAATCGTTGCTAATCTTCGTCCTTTTATAGGTCTCTTCAGTTTTAGGAACAAGAAAAAGTTGCCGAGGGCCAAATCCGGTGAGTATGATGGCTGAGGCATATTGTTTTGTTGTGTTGTTTTTGGCCAAAAAATCTCTCACAAGCAACGATGAATGAGCCGGTGCATTATCATGATGTAAAAGCCATGAATTGTTTTTGTACAATTGCAGACGTTTTTTTCGTATCGCTTCTCGAAAACGGTGCATTACTTCAAGATAATATTCCTTATTGATAGTACGACCTGAAGGTAAAAACTCATGATGCACTACGCCATGGTAATCGAAAAAAACAGTGAGAAAACCTTGTGAATTCGGTTGCATTTAGAGTTCATTTGTGTTCTTTTCTGTTATTTTTCATTGTCACTTATCATGGCTCTGTTACGTGACGAAATTTTAATATTATTTATTTTAATTTAAATTCAATAATTAAGTTGAATAATAATAATTAAATTAAGAATTTATAAAAAATTAAATCAAAATTAAACGGTTCAATGTACTACTGCAACACATAAATGTGTACGTTTAATGTGTGAAAATGCTGAGCGCGCAGTTCGACGAACTCTGTACAACAGAGTGTTAGAAAAAGGTGGGTAATACTTGCACTCACGCTGCAAATTGACTCCTGTGAAAAAAACCCGGGAGACATGGAAAATAAACGTATTCTTACACTCAGATATTTTTCCCACACACCTTTAGAGAGTTGTGTTGCTCAACTCGCCTCGGCACACACATTTAAACAAATAAAATATCTAAGGTTGCATTTTAGTTGGGAGGCGCGGGGGAGGCTCGAAAGTCCACTGAGGCTCGCGCCGATGCCAAATAAGCAAAAATCCCCACGATGCCTCCACTTCAAGGTCTTTAAATATGAGTACCAACGGGCCGCGAGGAGAGAACCGGAGAACCGGAGAACCGGAGAACCGGAGTTGACAGTAGTGACCGGGGGATATAGTATCAGTCTGATTCTTGTCGGGTTAACAACAAGTAAGGAAAAACCTTTTTTTCATCATTTTAATTCTTTTATTAATTTCCGTCACGAAGTACGGCGCGCATCGTGCTGTGTTGTGTAGCATACAAAGACCTGTGAACTAAATAAAGTTATTAGAAAAAAGGACACTATTGTGAATCATAACTTTCCACTCTCACTCCTCACGGCGATCCCAGTAAAAAGGGCAGAGTTCAGCACAAGGTAAGGTTTTAATTTTCTTTTGATTAATGATTAATTAATTATTAAGTAATGGGGCAGAGGCGGCAATTCTCCCCCCCCCCCCCCGAAGTATGTGGTCGGCGCAACGGCAAAGGTCCCTTCGGTTCGCGATGCGCGGGCGGGCCCGTACAGGACGCGTTGGCGGGTCCCACAATAAAATAAATATTTAAATTTCGTGTTGTGCGTGTAGCCCTGCACGTAACAGGCTCCTACAGCATTAACAAAGCTGGTAACCTGGAAGTATTAGGTTGTCTCATAAGTTTTTTCTGCGCCACGCTATTATGAATGACTAACTGGCTATGTTTATATAATAATGCAGGCTTATCTCTTAGCCGTTTATGGCTTCCGTTTCAGTTGTCCCAGAGCTCTTTCAAAGTACGTTTCGTTGGTGACAAGGTCTCTTTTAAAATTTTTTCTGCACCGTTCAATATGGAGAGCCAAAAGAAGCATTTGAGGCATGTTATGCTTCATTGCTTTAAAAAAGGCAATAGTGCAAAGGACACTGCAGATGAGATTTGCACCATTTACGGGAGTGGTGCTACGACTATTAGGACCGTCCGCAATTGGTTTAAGAAATTTAGAGCTGGTAATTTCGAGTCGAAAGATGAAGACTGCAGCGGCCGTCCAGCAACGGCGGATAAGGACCTTATTAAGACTGTGCTTGCTGAAAATCCGTGATATAGCGTGCGTAAGATAGTGGATGCCACTAACATTACCAAGACAACGGTACATAAGCATTTAATCAAGATGGGATATGCGAATCGATATAAAGTTTGGGGTCCATACCTATTGACGAAGACCGACCTTATGAACCGCATCTCTACGTGCGATTTGCTTCTTCAGCGACTCGAAAGAAATCCTTTCTTTAACAGCCTTGTCACTCGAAACGAGACCTGGATTTTGTATCAAAATGTGCATCGAAAATGCAGTTGTTCTAAGGAAAATAGACCTTCAACTGTTGCGAAGCCTGGACTTCATCCAAAGAAGGTTTTTTTGTGCATTTGGTGGGACTGGAAAGGTGTAGTGTACTACGAGCTCCTTCCTCAAGGTGATATGATCAATGCTGACAAATATTGCAATCAACTGGATTGACTGAAAGCCGCCATACCAGAAAAACGGCCAGAATTTGCGAACCGACGAGGTGTCGTTTTCCACCATGACAACGCAAGACCGCATGTTGCGTTAGCCGTAAGGCAAAAATTATTACAGCTTGATTGGGACGTTCTACCTTATCTTTCGTGCTCCCCAGACCTTGCTCCATACCATTATTACTTGGTCATCTTTTTAAAAAATTCTCTCCGTGGTAAATGTTTCAAATCCATAAGCGAAATAAAAACGCACTTAGATAAATATTTTGAAAGTAAGCTTCAACTATTTTGGAAAGAGGGCATAATGAGGGTTCCTAAGAGATGGAAGAGGGTTATAGAACTGAACGGTTAATATATAACAATAAATCAACCATGAACAACAAACATCGTGTATTTATTTCGCATCAAAAAAGGGAAGAAACTTATGGGACACCCTAATAGGTTCATAAGATAAAGATAGAAGACGATATCGTTTAGTCGAAAAGCCGCATTTTTTACTTAATAAAAGTATTGTGCAGGCGCAAATCAATGCATTGTAGGAGATGCATCTGGGTTGAGGCTTAAAGAACTCATTGTGATCACAGTGAGGAAAGGTATAGAGATGGATCCGTATCCTATCGAAAATGGATTCGGCAGACTCCAAGGAGTATTTGAGAGAATTTATGATGAATTTTCAACATTGCGTTCGCAATGAGAAATTGCGAACGGGCCTAATTCTCCAAAAAAGTCTCTTAACTCTAATGCTTTTTATGCAGGGTTAAAATCCAGTTTTGTAAAACTCCCTCGAATTCCTCTTCCTAGGCTTTTCACAGAAATACAAGGATTGAGACAGTTTTTGTAATCTATTTGCGATGCGTGTGCATGATGTGCCTGAGGTTTTCCACACAACTAAATTACAGTGTTTGAGACTGTGTTTGAGCGGGAAAGCAGTAGATTGAACTAAAAATGTGGCACCCACCAGCGCTAACTACACAGTGTGTCCTATGGAAAATGAAACTTTTTCAAAACATCGATTTATATTGGCGCCACCTATTGGTGGATGTTAGCAATGGAAAGGTCCATTCTTAACTGACATCCTGTAAAAATTGTATGACATTTGGTTCAATGGAAACGAAAATTCGCGCTCAAAGTGACAGTGTGTTTGTGGCATCGGTCGAAAAATGAATTTCGAACAAAGAGCAAATATTAAGTTCTGTTTGAAACTCGGTAAATTCTTTACTAAGACGCATAATTTGCTGAAACAAGTTTATGGCGATAATTGTCTATCACGTACCAGAGTGTATGAGTGGTATAAGCGGTTTTAGGAAGGTCGTGAAAACATTCAGGACGACGAACATCCAGGTCCTTCGAATACCGTGATTACTCAAAATAACATTGAAAAAGTGCGTGAATTTATGAAAAATGAGCAAAAATCTTCATTGCGATACATGGAAATGGAATTGAATATGTGTAAAAATCCAATTCATCACGTTTTGACCAATTATTTGAATCTACGGAAGGTGTGTGCACGCTTTGTTCCACACAAATTGACCGACTACGAAAAATTGCTCCGAATTCAACATTGTAAGGATTTGATTAAAGAGACAAAAAAGGACCCAAACTGGAAATATTCAATTGTGACTGGTGACGAGACATGGTGTTTTCAATATGATCCCGAAACCAAGCGTCAAAGTGCTGAATGGAAGCACCTAACCAAGCCCAATCCGAAAAAAAGTCGTCTTGAAAAGTCAAAAATGAAGACAATGTTGATTTGTTTCTACGATTCGGAGGGTATTATTCATCGTGAATTCGTTCCACCTGGTCAAACGATTACTGCTGTGTTTTATCTTGGTGTTATAAAGCGTTTGCTCAGCCGTATTCGTCGTGTGCGGCCACAATACCGTGAAAAAGGGAGCTGGCGTTTGTTGCATGATAATGCCCCGTCTCATCGATCGAACTTGATCACGGACTTTTTGATCAAAAATTCCATTTTAACCATCAACCATTCACCGTACTCGCCGAATTTGGCTCCATGCGACTTCTACTTGTTCTCCAAATTGCACTTGCCTATGAATGAAAACGTTATGCCGACGTAGAGGCCATCCAAAGAGCGACGAGCGACATACTAAAGTCGATGGATAATAATGATCTCAAAAACTCATTCGATATGTTAATTGATCGTGCAAAACGTTGTATTGATGCGGAAGGAGACTATTTTGAATAAAATAAATGAGATTTACCAGAATATTGAGTCTTTGTCTTTATTTTGAAAAAGTTCCGTTTTCCATGGGACACAGTGTGTATGTAAGCACATGGGAGGCGTTGAAGGCTTGTTATCATATTCCGAGGCGCATCATAAACGGGCACATATCGGATATCATGGCACTTGCTTATCTTAAAAAAGAGATAGCTGAAGAGTTGTGTTCATTTACTAATGAAGCACAAACATATTGTTCGAGCGTTGAAAAATATAAATATGCCTGTAGATCAGTGACATGGTTTATTATTATGTTGTTCGAACGCTTAGATCCAGAGTCGCACAAACAGTAGAAGTCGGAACTCAATGCTAGGGATCGATAAGTCGAGAGGAAAGGTGCAGATCAGAAAGAGACAGGGAATTTATATTCTTCCGCGAAGTTCGCTGACATAATTGAGTTCCTTGAGCGGAATACTCGCACTCTCAATATGATTCCCTCTAATCGACGAGAAGAAAAATGAGCGGCCCTTTATTCTAAAATGGGACCTCCACTTTATAAAATTTTTCTTACCAGTTCTTCTCATGGAGCGAAACCAGATTTTTGAAAATGTTCGCTTTATAGTGGTTCGCATGTTCTCAGGCGATGCAACAAAATTACACAAGTCACAAGCTTAAGGGGAGGTTCTCATCAAGCACGACCAAAAAATCGATTTTTTTGTTTCGCTTAAAAAGTTGGCAAATGTCTCGTAGAATACGCTCGTGAAACCCGTTTTGCCGAATTCAATTTATTTTTAAAGTTATAGTCAAAAAACCGAAGACGTCTTTTTACGCGAAAATCGAATTTTTGCGGTAGCGCGTATTAATTTGCGTTTCGGTATTAATTTTGAATTTCTCACAATTTTTAGACCATGGCATGGTATTTATATGTATTTCTAGCAACCTCGAATGCCGCTAGATGTCTATACATATATATACACACACATACACACACATATAGTACATGTTGTATTCTGAAATCGACCGTAACTTCAGTATAACGTTAGTCGCCCACGTGCTCTAAAGTACAAAGTTTTATCGTGTTAACTATATTCTAAAAAATGCCTAACTTACAAAAAAAAAATACAGAAGGAAGCAATCTAACTAGAAAAAGTAAAAGAAGGTTCAGTGGTTAACGCTGTACTGTAGAATGTGACACAGACTTCGTTAGTACATCGGCGAAAAAATTAAAAAGTGCGGATTACGATGATATCATCATAGATTCCGATGCGAACTATGTTATATTACATTTTCAACTAATGTTTTAATTCATTAGTACATTTGTAAAGTGCAAAGATTGTAATAGTGAAGTGAAATTTAAAAAAACAATTGGTGCTGGCGTCGCTTTTCAATTAGTTGCCAAGTGCTCTTGCTCACAGCGAACGTGTGATTCAAATCCAATTGTTAATCGTTTTTCTGAAATAAACAGACGCTTAATGCTTGCCGTTCGACTAATGGGAGGAGGTCTTCAAAATTTGAAAATGCTATGTTCTGTTTTGGATCTAACACATTCGTTTAGTAATAATATTTACTATACTTTCATTCAAAATTTACACACGGCAACAAAAGTTTTGTTTAAAGTTAATCAAAAGAAAGCTGCAAATGAAGAGATACGTGAGAATACAACAAATGGAAGCGAGCCTAAAAATTTAACTGTTCCGGGAGATGGCTCGTGGAAAAAAGGGATTTTTCGTCGCTCTTTGGGTTTGCTACATTGATAGGAAAATATGCAAACAAAGTTTTAGATATTTAAGTTAAATCTGCTTTTTGTCAAAGTTGCGGCAACTGGAAACACAAGCAAGGTACTGTCGAGTTTAGTGTATGGAAGGAAAGTCATGAAGAATCATGTAGTGCGAATCATAAAGGGAGTGCAGGAAAAAAAAAGGTAGATGCAGTCAAGGAAATGTATGCGCGTTCAAAAGATTTGCTCGACGTGCAGTATGAATTTTATATTGGCGATGGCGATACAAAAACTTTTAAGGCACTTTCAAATTTAAATTCATACGACGATATTACAGTAAAAAAAAAAGAATGCGTTGGCCATGTACAGAAGAGGATGGGCACTCGGCTTCGTACTGCAAAAAAAATTAAAAGGGCCTTGGCGGTAAGGGTGCTAGAAAATTAACCGATAAAGTTATAGCAGACCTTACTATGTATTATGGATTAGCGATGAGAAGATACCCTAATTCAGTAACAGATATAAAAAATGCTATATGGGCTATCTATTATCATAGTATCTCACCAAATGAAAATCCTCAGCATACGAGGTCTGGCTATTAAATAACGAGACTGCGCGCCTAGAGGGCGCCGTAGAGGGGTGGGAAAAAACCAGTAGTGCGTTGGGTATCTAGATATCTTGTCTACGCACGTACCAAAACACGTTCTCGTCACTATTATTGTATTTATGCAGTAGCGGTTTGAAACGAACGTATTTTTTTCTCGTGCCGAAAACCATGTGTGACTAAAAACAGGAGCAACGTATTAATCTTAAATTTCTCGTTGAATTGAAAAAACTCCGACTGAGTACTGCAAATTGTGACAAGAGGCCTATAGGGACAATTCTCTATCTCGTGCGCGTGTTTTTGAGAGGTGTAAGCGCTTCAGTGAGGGCCGAGTGAGCACTGAAGATGACCAACGCCCAGGTCGCCCTGTCACTGTTTCAACTTCGAAAACAGTGACCAAAATCAACCAAATTGTGCGTGCAGATCGTCGAATAAGCATCCGGATGATTGCCGAGACTGTAAACGCCGATAAAGAAACCGTTAGACAAATTTTACACGAGGAATTACACATGACAAAAGTCTGTGCGAAGTTAGTGCCAAAAAACCTGACTTCTGACCAAAAGCTCTTGCGTCAACAGGTCTGCTCAGATTTCCTTGAAAGGTTAAAAAAAGATTCCGGACTGATGAAAAACATTATTACTTGCGACAAAACGTGGATTTCTCAATACGATGTTGAAACAAAGCGGCAATCGATGCATTGGAAGACGTCTGAATCGCCCAGAATCAAAAAAGCAAGGATGTCCAAATTAAAATTCAAGGCAATGTTGATGGTTTTTTTCGACATTAACAGTATCGTGATGACTGAATGGGTTCCAGAGGGTCAGACTGTTAACCAGACTTACTATTTTTCAGTTTTGGCAACACTGCGAGACAAGTTCGTAAGAAACGGCCCAAGTTGTGGAAGAACAACTCGTGGATTTTGCACCAGGACAACGCACCTGCCCATAACGCGCTATCTGTGAAGCAGTATTTGGCCGGTAAGCGCACTCCAGTGCTCGAACACGCGCCGTACTCGCCAGATTTGGCACCGTGCGACTTTTTTTTGTTTCCGAAGATAAAACCTGCTTTGAAAGAGACCCGATTTGAGTCGATGGAAGCGGTAAAGCAAAAAACGGCAGAGCTCCCAAAGGCCCTCACCAAAGAAAACTTCGAGCACTGGTTTGATCAATGGAAAAAACGTATGGAAAGGTGTGTGGCGAGAGAAGAAGAGTATATTGAAGGGAAGCATTTGAATGTAGAATAATTTTTATAATAAAACCCTTTTTCGTAACTAGTCTCGTTATTTAACCTTAAACTGGTGACATGGTTTTTGTGTAACGTAACTAATGACGCGCGGCCTGAGAAGCCGCTGCTGTTAAATGGTCTATAGCATCGAAAGTATTTATGCTAGCTTACCTCAGTTTTTAAACTCAGAACCCAAACAACAACCCAACAAGAACCCAAACAAAAAAACAACAAAACAGAACCCAAAATACGTGCTAAGTTGACGCGTATATCGCACCGTCTAACACCGCTCGGCCTGTGAGACCGCTTGTCACCAGTTAAAGGTTAATAGCCGGACCTCGTATGTACTGTCCTAAAGGCAAAGACAGCTGGTGCAAGTGGCGCGTTGCCGAGGCTTATAACAATCTAACATCATTCAAACACAAACCTGCTCTATAAGACAAAGTACAAGATGCTATTAAACCTGTATTTGAAGCCTTATCATCAGACGATCAGACGATTAGAGCGATGTACCGGCGGTAACACCCAAAACTCGAATGAGCCAGTTAACGCTTGTATATGGAAATTAGCGCCGAAACATTTACACTGTGGTGCTAATACTGTGGAAATTGCCGCATACATCGGTTGTTCACTCTTTAATGAAGGGTACACGACTATTCTACAAATACTGAAGTTGTTGGGAATCAACATTGGTCATCAAATATTTAACTTTTGTCAAACAGTCGACGAGAAGCGAGTTTCTAATGCTGAGTTGAATATGTCCGATACCGCAAGATCAGCTGCACAATCAAAAAAGCTGAACGAGCAAGTGAATCAGAGTTATATGAGACCGAGGAAGGGTTAATGTATGGGGCTGGTATCGCTGATTAGCCGAGAGGTACGTTATTTTGTCATTAAGTTAAAAAAATCATGTACTAAAACTTAAAACGCGTTTTTCTCGAAACCATGTTTTTTGAGACGGGCGGCAAAATATCTCAAAAACTATTATAGATATCGAGATGAATCTTTTTTTATTTTAAAGGTAATTAAATTTGCTAGATTTTGAACTAAAATCATAATTTTACAATGAATATTTTCATTTTTATTGCACTTTTTAAAGCAAAAAAAGTGCAAAAAAATTTTTTTTTTTTGCAAGTCCGCCATTTTGTTAATTTTCAACTTTTCTTTTTGATTTTGGTTCAAAATCCAGCAAATGTCTTCTAGTTTATAACAAACTTTGATTTTTTGATTTTAGACAAATTGGATGAGTTACCTTGCCGCCCGTGGAGGTCTTTTTTTTCTATGACTATTTATTAATGCATATAACTAATAAACTATTAGGTATTTTTGTTCAAAAAAATTTGTGAAAGTAGTTAATAACATACTTAATAAGTACCAGTAAACTCGACTACTTTATTTATTTCCTTCCATGAGAAAAAAAATCGCGAAAATCACGTAATTTTTAGGTCACTAGATGAGAACCTCCCCTTAAAGAGGAAGATCCTGAAGCCACCGCGCAAGTTTACACGCATTTAAGTCTCAGACGTTGAAACAGAAGATTCTGTCGGCTGCAGCATGAGTATGGGTAATGGGACCGAATGGCGATGGTACAAAAACCTGCTGTGCAGATATTGGGATCGAAAATAAGAATTATCCTCCAAATTACCACTATGATAGGGTGTCGTTATACACATCTTATGGAAATCAATTAAATTTTAATGGAATAGAATATCCCATAAGGATAAAATAAGTACAAAAATTCTAAAAACAAAATAGTCTGTCAATCAATGTGTACATTCTAAAGAAACATTATAATAAATTGAAAGAAGTGCCAATTTACTTAACAAAGTGTGAAAGAGAGCCTCATATTAATCTTCTTCTCATACAGAATGTTACATTAACGAAAAGGAGGAGGAGGACAAAGATTATAAAAATTCGAAATCAATAATTTATCATTAGGCTTGGATGAAAAATTTATCTCGTTTAATCTACAGTCAAGTGTCAAAGCATAATGGACTAATTTACATAGAAGGGCAGTCCAATAAATACTTAGCTTACAAAAGAAAAACGAAAATTTCGAAAAAGTGAAAATTTATTTCTCATCATAGTCTCCTCTTAGCTCGATACACTTGACCCAGCGATTCTCCAACTTCTTTGACTCATCTGAAAAATACGTTTTCTCGAGGTCTGTAAAGTAGACGTCCGTGGTGGCGATGACCTCCTCATTCGACTCAAATTTCTGCCCAGCGAGTGACTTTCAAATTTGGAAACAAAAAGAAATCGTACGGGGCCAAATCTGAAGAATACGGTGGATGGGGTAGCAGTTCGTAGCCTAATTCGACCAATTTGGCCGTGGCGACGGTGGAGGTGTGAGCCGGTGCATTGTCATGGTGGAAAAGCACTTTTTTCTTCGCCAAATGGGGACTTTTTTTTTGCAACTAGGTGTCGAATCGGCCCAATAATTCGGCAAAGTAGAGCCCTGTGACCATTTTGCAGAAAACGGTGGCTATCACCTTTTCGGCCGATAGGACAGTCTTCGCCTTCTTCGGAGCACGTTCGCCGGGTGAAGTTCACTGTTTCGACTGTTCCTTGGTCTCTGGTGTGTACCAGTGGACCCATGTTTCGTCGACGGTCACGAAACGATGCAGAAACTCCTTCGGATTGCGCTTAAACAGAGTCAAACACTGCTCTGAAGTGGTCTCACAATCGCGCTTGTTTTTCGAAGTGAGTAAACGCGGCACCCATCGCGCCGACAGCTTTCTCATGCCCGAAATTGTATGCAAGATATGACCCACGCGGTCTTTTGAGATGTCTACTGTCTCAGCTGTCTCGCGCACCTTCGATCGGCGGTCTGCCAATACAAGATCATCAATTTTTGTCACGTTATCCTTTGTGATAGCCATTTTCGGGGCACCTGGGCGTGGCTCATCAAAAACCGACGTGCGACCACGATGAAACTCGTTAAACCAATTTTTTACGATCGCCATCGCAGGAGCAGAGTCACCGTACACAGCATCCCAGCACTCTTTGATTTCACTGCGCAATTTACATTCCAAAAACAAGAATCGAATCACTGATCGATGTTGCTCTTTCTCCATTTTTCTAAAATCCACGAACACGCCCGCTTCCACACGCGGTCAAGATAAAACTACAAATATGATTTGGCTGAAATTTTGACAGTAGTGGTCTACAAGAATGTACTACACGATAATGAATTTCTCTTGTGATAGTGGCGCCATCGGGCGGTGAGGCTAAGTACTTATCGGACCGCCCTTGAATGTAATCGATGTCTATATTTTATTAAAAATCAAGAACAGTTTAATTCGCATAAAGAAGTGTGTATTAAAATCAATGAGTGTCGGGTAAAATCACACAATTAGTAAAATGGAGTTTAAGAATTCAAAAATTTTAAAAACAAAGAAAAAGTTCCTTTCGTCATTTATGCAGATTTTGAGAGTTTTCTTAAGCCTGTAAAGAAAGCGGTTCAGCTCATCAAGAGCATAAAGCATTTAGCATTGGCTAGTACTATAAATGCAGCTACGATGATTATCTTTTCATCGTAGCTGCAGAAGTATCAAACCTACTAATGGTTCGTTAACGAATTAATGACTTTTGTAAGACGAATTGAAAACATTAATTAAGTTAAAAAACATGAAATAAGAATGTTGTACCAATGAAAGAATATACATCAAGAGAAGAATTTTTTAAAGAGGCTGCAGTATATCATATTTGTGAAAAAGCACTTCATGAGAAGCGTGTTCGAGATCACCGGCAGGTATACGATACATTACATATACAAATATTACTTTAACCCTTTCAGCCCTGACTTTTTTAGAGTAACGCAATTTTGGTCACATTCTGTATTCAGGAATTTTCGGGGTCGTTGATTATGAATCCGATGTCAGATTTTCAAAATTCGAAATGGCGGATCAAATATGGCGGACGACTTATTTAAAAACTGATCCAATTAACCTGAAATTTAACACTTGAAGGTTCTTAGGGTTGCAGATTATGAATCCAATGTCATATTTTTAAAATTTGAAATGGCAGATCAAATATGGCGGACAACCTATTTAGAAATTGGTCCAATTGGCCTGAAATTTGTTACTGTGAGGTTTTTGGGGTCGCAGATTATGAATCTGATGTTAGCTTTTAGCAGTCATTTTCTAGAGCGCAAGTGCACTAATTAAATTTTCGTCCAGCATATTGGATATGCGTTTTTAGTTCCAAAAAACTAACATCGGATTCGTAATCAGCGACCTCAAAAACCACTGAGTACCAAGTTTCGAGCTAATTGGATCAATTTTAAAAAAAGTCCGCCATATTAGATCCGCCATTTTGAATTTTGAGAATTATGAAAATCTGTCATCGGATTCGTAATCAACGATTGCAAAAACCCCTGAGTGTTCATTTTTATGAGCCTAGCCCCACGTAATTCGATAATTTGCAATTTTTTTGAAATTCTCGCTAAAAACATTCATTTGTTTATATCGTCATGACTACAAAATTGTTAATAATTTTTTGCATTATAAATTTTTTTTGTAAAATAAAATAAATTTGTGGACCATTTGGAAATCAACAAATATTGATTTTAGACAAAGTTATGAACGTTTGAACGCAAAAGTGGTTTCGATCGAAACCACGGGCTGAAAGGGTTAAGAAAGCTCATTTAATTTTTTTTAATTTTTTTTTTTGCTTATTATGATGTGTTTTAGATATTTTGGTCCTGGTCATAAGGAATGTAACCTAAATTACGTAGATTCACGTATGATTCCAATAATTTTTCATAATGTTAGTAGACATGACTCTGATTAGAGATATTTTCTGATTAGAGTTGCTGCCACAGAATTTTTACAATAATTATACGTTGTAATGTATGATATTTAACTACATGCTGAAGTTTTATTAGTGGAGGTCCACGATTATCTCCAGTTTTTTCGAGATTACGTCCAAACACGTCAATGCTCATCTTACAACTAACTGCAATGTCAGCCAAGTCAAGCAATATATATTAGTCTATAGTCTAATATATACTACTTGACTTGGCTGATATTGCAGTTACATAAATAATCATTCTATCTAATTACATAAATAATCATTATATTTTCATACAAGTACTGGATTCTAAATTTCACTTAGTCTTCGAATTCGCATTTAAAAACATTTTTGATCACGTGTCGCCTGTTTCCTTTCGCCATAGCGTGCTACTCGATGTGCTTACGTTCACACATGCTTTATACGTACATTAGTCTTCCCAAAAGTGACTTTCTTGATTTTTTTTTAATATACTAATGTAGCCTGCCTCTCGAAGCTCCTCAATAATCAAATAAATTTCGTTTGTAAGACTTTGATTACCAGCTGACAATTCAGCCATGAACAAACAAAGGCAATCGACTAGTTCAGTAAGATCATTCCGGTAGATGTAATCTATCAATGTATTTTTCCTAGCAAGCTTGTATTGTGGTGAACCACTACCGTCAACACGTTTGTGCAGTAATTGATTAAAAAATGGAACAATATAATATTTATACTTATTACTTCTTAAGTGTTGTACTGGATTGTTTTTGTCGTAGTCTTTTCTAAAAGCGTTTCTCGTTTCGATAATTTTTTGATAATTTACTACATCAACAGTTATACGCTCAGAGTCGAGTTGACTTTTGAATAATATTGGGTGTACAACTTTGCTTCCGCCGTTTTTTTCCGAAATTCAAGGCTTTATTGTAAAAAACTGGTTATACATTTATGATTCAAAGTATTGTCCATCGCTGGCCACTACTTTCTCCCATCTTTCGGGCAGCATATGAATCCCGCTTTGAAAAAACTGGTCATCTTCTGAATTGATCCACGAATCGATCTAATTTTTTACTTCTTCATAAGACCGGAAGTGCTGGTCGGCCAGGCCGTCTGCCATTGATCGAAACAAGTAATAGTCCGAGGAAGCAACGTCTGGAGAATACGGCGAGTGGGGTAGGACTTCCCATTTCAAAGTTTCCAAGTAACACATCGTTCAATAAGTCCCGAGACTAACAACGAAAATAACATTTTTTTTCAAAAATCATTCTTATTCGTCAATATAATCTCCTTTTAGAGTAATACAATCTTTCCAACGTCTTTCCAACATTTCTATACCATGTTTATAGAAGGATTTATCCTTTGCTTCAAAATAGGCTTTAGTTTCGGCAATGACCTCCTCATTCGAGCCAAATTTTTTTACCTGGAGTATTTTTTTGAGATCGGCAAAAAGCCAGTAGTCGCTGGGGGCTAAATCTGGCGAATACGGGAGGTGGGGAAGCAAATCAAAGCCCAATTCGTTCAATTTTGCCATTGTTTTCATGGACTTGTGGCATGGTGCATTGTCTTGGTGAAAAAGGATTTTTTTCTTCTTCATGTGCGGTCGTTTTGCTGCGATCTCCTCCTTCAAACGAACCAACAAGCCAATATAATAATCACTGTTGATCGATTTACCTTTTTCCAGGTAGTCAATGAAAATCACGCCATGTGTATCCCAAAAAACAGACGCCATGACTTTGCAGGAAATCCTTTTTATTGCGAGTAAATAGCGATAAACAGCTCTCTGAATCGTCGACTCGTTGCTGTTTTTGTTCCACTGAAAGCAATCGCGGCACCCACTAGGAAAAAACTTTTTTCATGCTCAATTTTTCATGAAGGATTGTAAATTCGCTTCCAGATGATATCTGTGTCATTTCTGCAATCTTACGGACCTTCACTTTGCGATTTTTCATTACAATTTTTAACACTTCACTCACATTTTCCTGTGTAATGGCTTCCAATGGCCTACCCGAACGTTCCGCATCGTTTGTGTCCGTACGACCACGTTTAAACTCAGCATACCAACGACAAATTGTTGATTTGGATGGAGAGGAGTCCGGGTAATGTTTTTCAAGCCATTGCTGGGCTTCTACGGTGTTTTTACCCATTAAAAAACAATGTTTTATTAACACGCGAAACTCGCTTTTTTCCATTTATCAAACAAATTACAAAGTGACTTTACTCTAACCTCGATAACTCTGCTGTCTGTGATCCGATCGACGTGAAATTTTTACACGTTTCATGTAAAGGTTTGCACCCTATGGAAACGTGGTCAGTTTGGTACTACTAGCACCATCTCTGGGTTAGTCTCGGGACTTATTGAACAATGTGTTATATGCATTGGCACGTCTTCTGTGCAATTTGCTACATGCAATCACAAGATGCTGTATCATTTTTTGTAATTTATGCTTCAAAAACCTTGATTTGTAGGGTATAAATTACGGTCGATTTTTATGTTTACAATTAGTCGAATTTATTTTCTTTTATTTTTATTCTTCTAATATTTTTAATTTTATCATATTCAAAACATTATTAAAATGTTTTCATAAAAAAGACTTAATAGAAAATAAACAAATTAAAAATAGTAAATCAGTTCAATAATTCACTAAAATGAGCTATTCTTCTTATTAAATGTATTTAAAATAATAAAATCATTAAAAAAACTACTTAACAAATATTTTCAATTTATCTTTTAAAAGTCATATGTTTTTTACTTCGAAATTTCAAATTATCACACTTCTTTAAATTTTTTGTAATTGAAAACATAACTTTTCTATTATTCATTGAATTAATTTTTAATTTTTATAAGTTACTTCTTTAACTAACCTATTGCATCCAAAAACATACAGGTGACTAGACCTACATCTCTGAATCACTTTACATTACAAGATATTAACTACTTCGAAAATAAGCGAATATATTTTCTTTAAATATTGTAAAATTGTAAATTTTCTATACTTTTAAGAAATGACTCATCAATTTCCGATACTTAAAAATAAAATACTTTTATTTTTCAATTGTTCAATTTGCCTTTTTATTGACATTTGGAGAAAATTCTTTAACCACGTGACTTGGAAAGAGAAATTCTTTCAATTCTATGCTTCTGTTACGTCCCGTTATATTTTATCCGATTTTAAAAATTTTTTTTACTTCAAAATTTTAAAACAAGTCTAAAAGAAAATCTCAGATACGTTTCCTCTAGAATGCTTGTTTATCTTGTCCACATGTGCGCCAAGTGCTTGAGAATAGAAAGAAATAAACGATAGCATCCGCGTAGTTCAAAAATGTAACCGTTATAAGTATAAATTTTTTTTTTATATTATACAATAAATGTAATCGCTTGAGCCACCCGTAATTAACAATAATATATCAACAAAATTCTAAATCCAACAATATACCTGCACGCTGCTTATTTTACTGCTTTAAAAGGTCCATATTAAAATTATCATGCGACTTTTTCATTTTGTATTTTAATCTCGTTTTTGTATTTTATTTTTTGTCTTTCTTTTTCTTGTAATTTAAGTTAAAAACGGCAAAATTATTATTATATAAAAGATGCTTGTTAATAAATTTGATAAGTAATCGAATAATTCAATATGTAATTCCATTATTATTATTGTATTTTATATTATTATTATTGTATTTTACATTATTAATTGTATTATATATAAATATAATTATATAAGTTTTATTATTATAAGTTTTATATATTTAATAAATTAATGTTGTAAATGTAAAATAGAAAGAAAGCTGAGTGTTACCAATGAGAGCGAGAGAGACAGGCAGACGCTGCTGCCTATCTTCTCTCTCACTCACACCATATGCGCTCTCCCTCGCACGATGCACTTTCTCTCTCTTTCACATAAAATGCGTAGGCGGAGGCGTGACTTCTTCCCGCCACTGCAACCCTTCTATGTCTTACAAAACGCTACAAAGGTCGAGGGTAGGGCCGAGGAAATGCCCTTATTGGCCCAAACTATTCTCGCCGCTTTTCCAGCCGCCGAAAAACTCGCGGTCCAGCGGGTATAAAAGCCGGTGCATCGATGCATTCGACGGCTTTTCTTGAGGAAAACTCCAAGAGCAAGACTCAGAGCGACCTCGAAGCCCACTTCTAATTTTTCTATATTCAAATTTTTACTATATTTACTATATTCGAACTTTTCCTACATTGCATACAAAATTCTATTATATTCGAAATCTTACTATATTTACTATATTCGAACTCTTACTATATTACGAACGATTCAAAGCTTGTAGAACCAATTGTATTGCAATTATTATTTTAAAATATTTAATTAAACGTAAGATTTAATATAAAACTATCTTTTTTTATTTTTTATACCTCTTATCCAATTAACGTCTTAACCTACCTACATCGTCATCTCCCAATATTTCCTTCATCGAAAGAGTGTGTGGCGTCGGAAAGGTGAGACTGTGCTAAAGTCGACCTCCTGAGCAGCTGGTAACGCTTTCGATTCCTCCCATCAAAGGAGTGTGTGGCGTCGGAAAGGTGAGACTGTGCTAAAGTCGACCGCCCGAGCAGCTGGTAACGCCTTTGATTAACCAATTTTCCTCCCATCAAAGGAGTGTGTGGCGTCGGAAAGGTGAGACTGTGCTAAAGTCGACCTCCCGAGCAGCTGGTAACGCCTTTGATTATCCAATATTCCTCCGTTCGAAAGAGTGTGTGGCGTCGGAAATGTAAGACTGTGCTAAAGTCGACCACCCGAGCAGCTGGTAACGCTTTCGAACATTCGCTATTCCCTCTTTTATGGCATGCATTACTAACTCTAAGGATTTAACCATCCTTAAACCGTAAATGAGCGTTTACGAAAAAACACGAAATAAGATAAGGGAGAGTAATAAAACCCTACCCTACGTATTTTAAAGAAAACGCGCCGCGAAGAAAAATTCGGTATATGAAGAGAAAATTCAAAAATTATCTTTAGTTCAGTTCGAGTTTTCAACCTAGTAAATTCAAAAAATAGTTCGCAGAAGCAACCCGCGCTAGTATCAAAAGATAGGCGCAAACGGCAGTATTAACACGCGGTTTATATATCTAAAATAAAAAAATCGCGAGTTCAAGAAGCGATAATTTCTTTTAATTACCGCCAACCTTACACTTCATTTAAAATAAAAATAAATTATGACGCTATACTATCCAAAAATTAAAAATGCATTTTTGTAAAAAAGGCTATCGTATTTTTGGCTAAAAATTGTTTTAAAGGTAGCCCATGTCAATTCCTATATAATATACATAGTACCTATATAATATATATAATACACATACTATAAATACACATACTATCTTGCATTTTTTTGTTTTTTAAATAATAATATGGAACCAAAGAAATCGTTCGATGTTTTCTAAATAAATCTATGTGCACTATAACGGAAGAAAGTACCGGCTTTTCTGCTACAAGGCAAGGGCGCACGCGTGAAAGAAAAACGGGGGAAAGAGCGGGCTAGTCGGCGAGCGTGGCCATATTTGACTCGGTAGCGAACGCGCAGGAAAGATATCAGGGACAGGCTAGCTAGTTTTACCGCGAGAAAAAGACGCTTTCACGCGACGATGAAAAACGAGGCGGAAGACACGAGCAGGCTAGACGACACTGACAAGTCAGATAGACTGTAGAGGTACAGTCTGTCAAGTAAGAGCGTAGTCGACTTCACCGACAGGTAATAAAAGATTTTGCTCTAATTCCTTCGCGAGCTGATAGAGAGAAGCTTTGTCCTTGATGCATTGTCAACAAAGATTTAGTTGTCGTTGATCTTTTGAAAGAGAATCACGTTAAACGCCATGAGTGCTAAGTACGCGTCGCGCTACGAGGCTGTGTTCCTTTGCATCCACCCGAAAGGTCCCAAAATGTCGCAATCAGCGGCTGCTAAATATATAAGAAAGTCGAAGGCATTTGTACAGAAGTGGATACAGCGATATAAAGAGGCTAAAAATGTCGATGATTTACCAGAACGTGGCTCGATAGGAAAAGTGAACAATAAAGAGGAAAAAAGAATAGTGAATCTGTTTTCGCGAAATCCTGCTTTAACACTGCGGCAAGGACAAGCAAAATTAATGGCAAAAGGTTTAGATATATCCTACGAAACTATCCGAACCCATCTTCATACTCATCATCTGAAATGGCGCAACACAATGAAGAAGCCTCTGTTGACTGAAAAACATGTGACAAAGCGACTCGCTTGGGCGCATGAGAATATTGATAGAGATTTTGAAAATGTCATTTTTACTGATGAATGTTCTATATGGGCACGTTCTGTCCTCACGCGAGCCTGGTCAACTTCCACCAATAGGCTTGTTCAGCGGACCGTAAAACATGGAATAAAGGTGCATCTTTGGGGCTGCTTCTCAAAGCAGGGATTCGGCACTTTGCACCTCTTTACTGACAACCTAAATGCCGAAAAAATGATAAAAATCTACAAAAAGGCTTTACTGCCATCTGCCAAACGATGGTTCATCACAAAAAATGAAGATTGGGTTCTTCATTTTGGCAGGAGGACAACAATCCTAAACACCGCAGCAAGCTCTGTACTCAGTGGAAGACTCAATCTGGCATCGTTACATTGGATTGGCCATCGCAGTCGCCCGATGCAAACCCTATTGAAAATGTGTGGGCATATATTAAACGGAAGCTTCGTGGAAGACGCACATACACTTTGAAGCAGTTGTCTTACGAAATTCGTCGTATCTGGAGATTCTCGCCACTAGAATACGCCGTCAAATTAGTAGAAAGCATGCCTCGGAGATGCCAGGCAATTATCGACGCCGGTGGTGACTGGACACATTATTGACCGAATTGCATCATTGTTTGTAATGTGTACAATGTATATATAAATATGAAAGTTTTATCAAATAAATTTTTTTATAAAATAACACGACCACGCTCTTACTCGACAGACTGTAAGTGGCCACTCAATTAAATATACTTCGCATCGCGGATTGTAAAGCGTATTCGTCCTGCCAGAGACGAGTCGTCAGAACGAAAGAAAGAGAGCAAGTGCGTGACTCTCCACATGTGCCAGAGAGAACAGCTCGCACATGTGAATTCAACTCATTGGCCGTTGCCGTAGTGGAAGGCACACGTTCCCGAGAAGACTTCCTGAAGGACGTCGTCTTCAGAAAGAGGGAATTTCCACGTGGCGTGTGTGTCTATCATGCATAAGTGTGTGTTGGTCGGGATACGTGGACCAGAACGTCAAAAGTAGATTAGGTTAGTCGCGCGGAGCACGATAGAGAGCTTGCGCGATTTTTCGTTGGCATTACAGGTGAAGACCACCAAGGCCACTAAGAGGAAACTCTCAGTAGAAGAACTGTTGGCACAAAGCAACGAATGCCAGCAGAGGGGAGACTCTGTTACGCTCGAGCAAAACGTGGACGAAATAGAGTACATAGAGCGGAGACTCGTTTTAAATTTTCGCTACGTGAGAACTCTCTGACTTTCTCCACATTCCCTCCTTCCCTTCTCCCTTTTCCTCTCTCTCTATCTCTAGTAAATAGTGGACACAGAATTTTACGTCTACATATTATCTTGACTTCTTCTAAATTTTTAAAATGGTAGATCTAAGATGGCATAAGATTTTGATAATCAACAAATTCAAGCAACACTCGGCTTATGGGACTTCTGAGGATCGTTGATCATGAGTGAACGGTAAAGTTTACGAAATTCAAATTACTAAATTGACTTAGTCTACTATCTAGGATTTACTGTCTTGAATTTTCAATCTGGTGTCGGATTTGTCATTGGCGATCCTAATATACAAAATCTTGTGAAAATCAGTTTCTGATGCTAAACTATTCTGAAATCTTAAGTTTATGTGAGTTTGAGAAATTACTACTCTTAACACTATTACCAAGAGAAACGACATGGACGTTGTAGTTTTCTGCTCCCTTCGGGGTGCTTGTTTTTAGTAAGTCCCTTTGCCTCTCACTATCGCACATTGTATTCCGTAGGTTCAGATGCACCCACAAGTCGCAATTGTTAACGAAATTTAAAAATTTTTATTTAAGGATACTCGTCATGGGAAAATGAAGAGACAAATTAAGCCCTTTTTGCCAAAAATCTCATATGTGATTTAAAAAATTCATCTTACATTACTTAGATTTTGAAAATCGACCATATTAAAATAATAACTACATTCACATGACCATAAAAGGTCTCTGAGGGCCTTCTGAAGGTCATTTGAAGATCATGTGAAGATCATATAAAGGTCGATTTTTTGCATAAAGGGCTGTAAAGGACTCTTTCGTTTCTTATTACGAGTATCGTCAAATAGAAATTTTTTAATTTCTTTAAAAATTACAACTTGTGGGTCGTTTAAAACCAAACTAGCAACATAGCCTCAATGCGTATCAGGATTTTTGTTTTTCGTGAGTCCCCTTGCTTCTCACTATTAGAGTGAGTTTGTTTTGCAGTGAGTCCTCTTACCTCTTACAATGATGTTTCGGAAAAATATTAAGACAAATGTTCTGAATAATAACCTTCTTCCTTTATACATTTATTGATACGTTTTTCAAAAGAATGTACACAGCTAAGAAGAACTTCCAATGTTACTTCGGTACAAGCGTCTTGATACGTTATCTCATATTTTCAGAAATGGTTAGCACTTCATTGAAAACTTTAGATTTTAAGAAGCCACATTTATAGAAATTGGGAGACTCAAGATCAGAAGACTTGCCTGGCCAATCTAATAGGCCTCCTCTACCAATCCAACGACCATTGAATCGTCTATTTAATTCGTTTAGAGCAGTTATCCAATAATGGGATAAACATCCATTATTCTCCGTTGAAAGCTATTGACTGTTACCAAAAGGACGTTTCTAGGTATATTTTTGCAGATGTTTATAATTCGCTGCATCATATTTTTCCTGATTGTTGGTGGATCTGAATATGCCATATTTTTAAGATAACCCAACAGAAAAGTCTGGACTAATAAGGTCTGGTAAACTAGGACATCATGCGATAACTTAATTACTTATTCCTATTCATCTTTGTGGAAATTGGTGGTTCAGAAAATCTCCAACAATATTTTTTCTTTGAGGCCCTGCATCATCCTGTTGATACCATATTCGTTATCTCTTTTGCAGATCTACATCTTGTAACAAAAGTGACAGTTCATAAATTTAAATATCTAGGGGCATTAACATTTCCACTAAAGAAATATGGCTGAATCAATTCTACACCATACGGTTAGATTTCAGTGATTTTGATGGTCGATCATACAAAACCAGTGAGGATTTTCCGCAGACCAATAATGACACTTATGTCGTTTTAACTGCCCTGTGTTGTGGAATATAGTTTCATCGTAGAACATATCGTGCTTAAAGAAATCTGATTAACGATGTAACATTCTTTGATCCTAATTACATAATTGTAATCTTCGCTGAAAGTCACGAGCTGACAATTGTTGGGTTGAAGTTATGGTAAAAGTGTAATCTATGGAGCATTAGAATTCTCCCGTTTGATTAACATAGTGCAAGGACAGCTTTTTCTAATAAATCGCTGTCTCTCGCGTCTTTCAATAAATGCAATTGCTCTGTCATTTAGGTGATGATGTCTGCCTGGTTAGCGCCAATGATATAATCGTGCTGCTGCTCGGTAATTACGATGACTTTCACCAAGAATCAAGAGAATATCAACAATCTCATTTCTGGCACAGTGTGGCATATTTAGAAAAATACTAATCTGCGTTTTATTTAAAAAGAGAAAATGGCAATCAGTATTGACATACCAATTCTTCAAGCTTTAGTATGTAAGATATCCCTCTATAATAATTTATTACAAAGTATTTGACAATAGTAAAAAACTTCGAAAAAGAAAAAATTTTCATGCAACCGCAACAAAACATACACATATATAGAAGTCAAAATCTCAGGAAAGGTATTATAACTAGAAAAAGATGAATGATACAAAAGTAAATAACTAAGATTTGGGAATTTTTTCGGCAACGCTGCGCTGTTGCCAGATCGCTTGCACGTGTATAAGTACCCTCCCATGGCTCAGTGCGAGTTTCAACTTCTTCCGTTAATTACGTGATTTTTGTGACTGCTATTACTGAAGTTGTATTTTGGTTGTGCGTCACGAAAAATGGAACAGCGGCATTTGGAGCAACGTTGTGCTAAAATTTTATGTTAATCTTGGAGAATTGGCAAGTCTAACGTTTAAAAAGTTAAAACAGGTCTATGAAGAACATTCTACAAGCCGAGGTCAAGTTTTTCGCTGGCACAAATCATTTTTGAAAGGCAGAGAACACGTTGAAGATGAACACCGTTCAGGAAGGTCTTCAACTTTGAAAACCAACAAAAACATCGAACGTGTGAACACTCTTGTGAGATCAAACCAGCGTTAAATATTAAGAAAGTTGAGTAAAAATTAAATTTGAACATATTTACATTTCATCAAATTTTGACTGAACATTTGCTCATGCAAAAGGTCTGCTAAAATGGTGCCAAAAAACCTCACAATTGAGCAGAAGGACAATCGAAAAAAAAAGTGTCTTGATCTTCACAGAATCGCCAATGAGCAAGATTTCTTTATTCGTGTGATCACAGGTGATGAATCATGGATTTTTGAACATGATCCTGAGACTAAGAGGTAAAGTGAGGAGTGGCACATTGGGAGCTCTCCTCGACCAAAGAAAGCTCGAATAAGTAAATCGAAGATCAAATCAATGCTGATTTGTTTTTTTTACAGAAGAAGAATCGTCCACAAAGAATTTGTTCCTCCAGGATAAACTGTCAACCAACTTTTTTATAAAGACGTCCTGGAAAGGCTTAGAAAAAGGGTCATTCGCGTGAGACCAGACATTGTAGACAAATAGATGCTCCATCATGACAAAGCCCCATGTCACACTGCTCTCTCCGTCACAGAACTTTTGACCTCAAAAGGCATTCCTGTGGTTCCCCAGCCCCCCTTATTCACCTAACCTCAGTCTCTGTGACTATACTAAAAAAGTATACTGGCATCTAATAGATTCATTACTAACTAATTGTGTAATTATTTACAATTTACTGCATCCAAATAAGCAACTGACAAACCAAAATTTTCGTATAACACTAGTTCATGAACTCACTGCTTGGTGTGAAATGTTATCACAGCGGGACCAAATCAATAATTCTTTGCCCCGATATCGTGCGAAACATTATTTGACTAATATTCCCTGTACTGATGTAAATAAGTATCCCAAATGTGCTTGTATTTAAGTCCAAGACCAGTAATATAAGGAAAAATGTGAGATTTATGTGTGCTTATTGTGAGATGGCGTCGTGCAAAACAGGCTCATGCTTTGCAAACTATCACATATTACAGTAAAATAATATCTTTGCTTGGTACACTGAGTTATAAAAAGAGCCTAAAATAATGATAATAAACATGAGAAATAAACGGAAAACAGAACAAAAAAAATTAACATCAAAAAAGAAAAACAGAAAAATAAGAAAAAAAACAAAAACAGAAAAATAATAATAAAAAAAATAAAAAGTAGAAAGAAAATGGAGATGCAAAATCCTATCGCCAACCTCCACGTGGTGCATCTTGGGGTCACATGTTTTATGAAATGTGTCAGCCAATGTCAAAGGTATCCGATCAAAGTATACTGAAAAATATTATGCTAATGCGCATGCGCGACACTGGGGCACTATCTTGGAATATTGAATATCTGATAGTATATCGGGTACGAGATCAGCGCCCCCGAAACCCACGAGTTATCGATTCCACATCAATTATTCACTTTTACACTAGTTATTCCAATGCGCATGCGCAGTTCTGAGGGGCCTTCTTAAAATTTTGCAAATTTTATATCTGATTCGTAATCAGCGCCCCTAAAAATTCCCGAGCTACCAGTTGCAAATCGATTCCTCAATTATAAGTCAGTTATACCAGTGTGCATGCGCAGTACTGGGTCGTCATCTTGGAATTTCGAAAATCTGATTCGGATTCGTGATCAGCACCCTTGAAAACCCCCGAGTGACCAATTTCAGGTCAATATTCTAATTTTCAAATAGTTTTCCTTACTGCCCGACAATTGTCGTTTCCTTAGCAGTTTGGGCCAAGTCCGAAAAACGACAATTGTCGTTTTGGCAGTGAAGGGGTTAAGAAATAACGACTTCATTTACTGAAGCAAAAAATGATATAGAAGAGTAAACAGAAGTAAAAAATTAGAAAACAATTAACTGATGCTTGATCCTAATGCTGATTCTAATACACTCCTATAAAACTAGCAAGTCCGAAGTTACTATCAATTTCGCCTTACAAAAGCAAACCATTTTTATATCGGTCATATTTGACCATAGTTTTTAATAATAATGATCCACTAGTTATCTGCTGATCTATTACTAAATAGAGATTTGTTCTATAAATTACCTCTGTAAGTCATTTTAATCTATAACATGGTTATATATCCGAAAGTTAAATTTTGAGCTATTTCAGAAGCCGGAATGAAAAATAGTGATTTCTTTTCAGAAAACTGACTTGACTTTTTAATGGCTTAGAAAATGAGCTTTAAGGTCACAGTCTAGGTCATTATAATGTCGTGTCTTTTAGGCCAGTCTGGCTTTAACAACTGCCAAAGAGATCATATTTTATAAAAAAAAATTTATCAGTCATTTTAAATAAAAATGTTATATGACGCTATGTGCCTTCTGAAGATCATTTTAATTCATGGTATGATACATATCCAAACTAAAGAGTTCGCGCTCTTTTGAAACCTGAAGTCAAAAATAAGAATTCCTATTAAATAATGAATAAAGTTGACCTTTAAATGACTTTCATTGTAACATTATCAAATTGAACGTCACCATTGAAATTTTCATTGGATATTCTATAGACCTATGGAGTTATCTTTTTTTTTTTAGGTAGTTGTTTTCAAAATTGATATAAGCATTAATTAAATAAGCACATGGAGATTTATTTCTCATCATAAGCAAAATTTATTCAGTAAAACAACAAAAGTGTCCAGATTTTTTGTGTGTAGAGGGTTAGCAAATAATTTTATATGTTAACCTATTAAATGTTAAATACTACGTATGTTTTAATTGTTATAAATGTACAAGAAAAATTAAACTGAAAGTAGTAATTGATGAGATTGTGCTGTCTGATATACACAGTATGTCGGAAAAGTTTCCGAACTTTTGAAATAAAAAATCGAAAATTACGTCTAAAGAAATTTATTCCAGTTAACTTTCAACATAGTCCCCTTCCCTAGATATACACTCATTTGAGCGCTCTATGAGTGATTCGAAGGCTCTCTGGTACTCATCTGAAGTTATCGCTGTGAGACGCTCGTTGCAAGCCGCTTCAATGCTCGGTACATCTTCAAAAAATCGTCCTTTCAAGGCCATTTTTAGCTTGGGAAATAGGAAAAAGTTGGCTAGAGCCAGATCTGGCAAGTATGGGGCGTGATTGATGCGTGGGATCTGATTTTCGGCGAGCTAACGCTTCAAAATGTTCGAAGAATGAGCAGGCGCATTGTCATCCAGCAAACTCTCATCCATCGTAGAGCTTGCACCGGGGTACTAAACACACGTTCACTCAAGCACGTCTATTTTGGCAACTAATGAACGGATACTGGTGAAAAAATTCTCAGACACTCCAGAAGGATGTAGCGACATAGTACCGGTGTCGTTCAAGAGGTGGCGCCACTCGTACAAGCGCTACAAAATAAGTTCGGGAACTTTTCCGACATACTGTGTAGCACACAAGGTACTATTACGTCACAATTTTAATTCGTTACTACGCTTTTTTAATTCCCAATTAATTAAACTAATTAATGTGTTGTTTAAGCACTATCTTGAAAATAAGAATTCTAGCAATAGTTCGGACTAGCAGAACGAAAGATTTATGTCGGCGGTTTATAAAAGACTTAAATTGTTTTGATAAATGCGATCTTGCAGATTTAGAAAAAATGTACAGGGTGCGGCAGCATAACTTCGTTTTTTCAAAACTTAATAAAACCCATTGTATGAATTAGAAAAATTGTATTTGTTTTGTATAATGTAGGCGCAAACCTACAGTTTTGTTTTATATAGTTTTAAAAATCAAATCAGGTAGATGATTTCCTGCATTCTCCATACCCTGAGTAAATTTCTGGTGTTTGCCATGACTTTTGCCAGCATAGCAGGCGTTATGTTGACAATTTTTTCCTAGACCCTCGGACGGTTCACATAAATACGAGATTTCAAAAAACCTTATAGAAAAAAATCCCAAAGGGCCAAATCGGGAGAGCAGGCCGGCCACTCCAAATCGCTCCTAATTGAGATGAGACGCTCTGGGAAGTGTTCCCTCAAAACCCTCAAAGTGTTCCCTCCTAAGGATGGAAATTAAGATCATCAAAGTCTAAGAGTAGACGCATGTTTGCGCGCAGAACTCCTTGGTGATCGCAACACTGATGCTCTCACTGCCTCAATGTTTTCAGGTAATCTAATGGACCGAAAGACTCCAGTTTCTTGTCTTGTCGCACGTGCAGTTTATCTAAACGTAGTGACCCACGTAACAATTGACTTCCGGTCTGGGACAGGGGCCGACGGGGCTAGATTAAAGCGATTCCGAAAGGTGCGCTGGGTTGTGATCACAAAACATTCGCTCGAAAAGTAGGCCTCAACCGCAAAAGCACGCTTCTCACTGTCCTAACGCATAATCGCGCCTGAACTATGTCGGGACAAAACTTTATAATCCCGCTTCTCGAACGAGATTACTAGCGCTCCACTAACTACATCAACCGACTGAAGAGGAAGTTATGCTTTTCAGACGGTTGACGTGGTAGCGAAGATGGTAGCGGCATTAAAAAACAATTTCAAACCTCGAAATCAAAAAAAGGTAGAATTTTGTATTCTCTATTTTGAACCTTATTATAGTAGTACTTCTTCTAGGAGTTGTAGCGTGGGGAGCGTGATGTCCGGTCACTTTACAGGAACTATATTGAACGAAGGGAGGGCTTAAACTTGGCAAAGGTAGCTGCTAAAAAATTGATGAATGTGGCTATCCTTGCCAGTTGAGATAAGCAAGTTTGTGTATGAATGAGAATGGAGATAATGCAAAACCCAAGGATTAGGAAAAAATTCTCAAAATCCTAAAAAATCATGAGTACCGTGACGAAAAGCTCTCATTGTACCAATGAGCTTTTCGGAGAGTTTCGAATAATGCTCCGAAGATACTCAACTGACTTTGAAGATAACAAGCTCACTGACTACTGTAGCTTTACTCCTGCAAACGGAACTCTGTAAGAGCGGATCTACTTTCTCGAATTATTGATGGAATTGCTAAACGAGGCCTTTAGGAAGGAGACAAAAGAGACGCTATCTTTGGTTAGAAAAAATATTAAAAAGAACTGTGGAGGGAACCAAATTAAATTTATCTTTCAAATGTCCTTTTGCGAGATGCAGAGGAAAAAATACAAAGGACAAATCCTCGAATGGTGAGCACGTTGAACTAAGAAAAATCTCAACACCTCCAAGATTGCCTGCAGAAGACAGCTTTACAGTATGCATAACATAAATGGTCAGTTTCCACCTTTATTATTAAAAAAAATACCCACATTTAGATGAGCAGAAATTAAAGTAACTAAATTTCAAAGCAAAGGGCGCACGTTAGAGAATAGTGACCTGCCTTAATTAACTGATTGCCAAGATTATATTGATTAGTCAGCCGAAGTAAAAAAACTAGAGTTACGTCTCTCGATGGTGGAAGTTAAAAATGCCGCATAGCATTATTTCATCATCGGGTCCTATTTTCTTTTTCGCCTATTCGGTGCCTTCATATCTTCTGTCGCCATTTTCCTACGTCCTCCGTCCACCGTCGAAGAGATGATTAAGGGTTTAAGAACATACTATCTCTTCTCTTTCTTTTTCTTTATTTTTAAGATCTTCGCTGACTTGCGATTACCAGTGCCTGATGAAAAGCAGAGCACTTACCACTTCTGGCAAAGTAAGTTACTTCTTTCTCTACTGTTGCGCACAAGATACACAAGGGATTTTTTTTTTTTTTGTAAGATAATATCTTGTAGCTGGCGTCTTCACATCTAAAACAGCAGACAGATCGGCCCGGCTACTTGCAGTCGTGCCGTAGGTGGCCAAATTCAGATATCTGAAGCATTTCTCAACTTTTTGTCGACAGTGGATGCAGCTGTTTGTGAAGCCCATTCACAGGTGTTGGGTTGTAAGGGGCTATTCTGCTTCTTTTTGTTCAACGTTAATTATAGTTAACTTGAGTCTTCTTCTGTTTGGACCTGTGATTTTAATTTTTCGAATAACGCCGTACATTCTCAAGATGCCATTCATAGCAGCCTGTACTTCATTCTCGTTTGTTATCTTGTGACTACCTAGGACTTTTAGTTTGATGATCCTCTTTCCTACTTTGACGATGCCTAAGTCTCCAATAGCCGTCTTCAAATTGTTTGTAAACATCTCCAGGTTTGCCTTCTGTGTTACCTGCAGCAGCGGGTCGCTATTCATGGTTTGTCTTGCGTAAAAGACCTTAACTTGTCTGGCATCTGGATTGACCGCTTGTCTAAGCCTCACCAAGATGTCAGCGGATGTTGTCGCCTGCGTGACCTCGATGACGACATTCTTCTTTCGCCCTAGTTTTTCTGAGGCTTCATCGATTTTTACTTGTTCTTCTATTGTTTCGAAGTACTGGCAGTATTAGTTTCATACGTTTCATTTTTGGTTTTTGACTTTTTTTTCAATTTCTTCTAGAGCATCTTCTCTGAACTGCTCTCAGCGGTTCTCTCGACAAATTGAAAAACCCGATCATCAATATTTCCGTTTTATTTTATGCCGATTATTTACATAATCTTTAACACTCACTCGAAAATACGAAAATTATTTTTTTAGCTCAATTATCATTTATTTTTTTCAATAAAATATTTAAAGTGATTTGATAACTAATGTAATTTTTCAAAATTTTAGATTAGGTCTGTTAGGAAATGTCTTAGCAACAATAAGGACGTGGATTCAAGAAAATGGCACAGTACCATGTTATGGAATTATTGTACGTCACTTTTTGAATAAGCACTACAACGGCAGGAAGATCGGACGTAAAAATCCAGTTAAATAACCCCCTTGCTCACCAGATCTTACATCACCAAATTTTAATTTATCGGGGTACATTAAAAATGGTATTGTTGCTCACCAATCTGCTACTAGACAAACTGATAGATCGAATCCGAAGAGTTCGTGCAAACATTCCCAAACAAATTTAACACTGTAGACTACTTCAAAAGAAGTTTGCGTTTGTGCCTTCGAATCAACGGAAGCAACTTTGAACAGTTATTCTGCGGGTAATTTTAATAGCAATAATAATAGTGAGAAGCAAAGGAACTCACGATAAAAAAGCACTCCAATAGAACTAATGATAATGGAACTGTACACTAATTCAGGCTTCAAATTTATGCAACAAATAATACTGAACTTACAAAACTAGTAGACACCACAAAAATATTCTCTACAGATATGTAAATGAGATTTCGAAAAGATAAAGCAGAATAAAATTTATTATCCGTGGAAAGCCATAACAACACATATACGAGGTCAGGCTATTAAATAACGAGACTGGTTACGAAAAAGGGTTTTATTATAAAAAGTATTCTACATTCGAATGCTTCCCTTCAATATACTCTTATTCTCTCGCCACACACCTTTCCATACGTTTTTTCCATTAATCGAAGCAGTGCTAGAAGTCTTCTTTGGTGAAGGCCTTTAGTAGCTCTGCCGTTTTTTGCTTTACCGCTTCCATCGACTTAAATCAGGTCCCTTTCAAAGCAGATTTTATCTTCGGAAACCAAAAAAAGTCGCACGGTGCCGAATCTGGCGAGTACGGCGCGCGTTTGAGCACTGGAGTGCGCTTACCGGCCAAATACTGCTTCACAGATAGCGCGTTATTGGCAGGTGCGTTGTCCTAGTGCAAAATCCACGAGTTGTTCTTCCACAACTCGGGCCGTTTCTTACGAACTCGTTCTCGCAGTGTTGCCAAAACTGACAAATAGTAAGTCTGGTTGACAGTCTGACCCTCTGCAACTCATTCAGTCATTACGATACCGTTAATGTCGAAAAAAACGATCAACATTGCCTTGAATTTTGATTTGGACATCCTTGCTTTTTTGATTTTGGGCGATTCAGGCGTCTTCCAATGCATCGATTGTCGCTTTGTTTCAACATCGTATTGAAAAATCCACGTTTCGTCGCAAGTAATAATGTTTTTCATCAGTCCGGAATCTTTTTTTAACCTTTTAAGGAAATCTGAGCAGACCTGTTGACGCAAGAGCTTTTGGTCAGGAGTCAGGTTTTTTGGCACCAACTTCGCACAGACTTTTGTCATGTGTAATTCCTTGTGTAAAATTTGTCTATCCGTTTCTTTATCGGCGTTTACAGCCTCGGCAATCATCCGGATGCTCATTCGATGATCTGCACGCACAATTTGGTTGATTTTGGTCACTGTTTCCGGAGTTGAAACAGTGACAGGGCGACCTGGGCGTTGGTCATCTTCAGTGCTCACTCGGCCCTCACTGAAGCGCTTACACCACTCAAAACACGCGCATGAGATAGAGAATTGTCCTCATAGGCCTCTTGCAACAATTTACAGCACTCAGTCGGAGTTTTTTTTAATTTAACAACAAAATTTGAGATTGATACGTTGCTCCTGTTTTTCGTCACACATGGTTTTCGGCAAGAGAAAAAAACACGTTCGTTCAAACCGCTACTGCACAAATACAATAATAGTGACGAGAACGTGTTTTGGTACGTGCATAGACAAGATATCTAAATACCCAACGCACTACTCGTTTTTTTCCTCACCGCTCTACGGCGCCCTCTAGGCGCGCAGTCTCGTTATTTAATAGCCAGACCTCGTACGCTTGACGCAGGAGAACCAGAATCCATGGATGGAAACAACACATGCAAAATTCTTTGGTTTCTATCAATCAAAACAAATACTCCAGAAACATGCCAGACTTTACCAAAAAAATTAAAGTCAAATTAAAATAGATCTTAGAAACGAAACTAAATACTCAAAGCAATATAAAAGCAATAAATACTCATGCAATACCGATACTCGAATTCTCATTTGGAATAATTAACTAATCCCAGACCGACTTGACAAAACTTTAACGCATAATAGATACATACAAACAACTTACGCAAAATATCACCCCACATCTTTCTTCCAAAGACTTACTCGTATGTTAATACATTGAGTCGAAGGAAAAGGACTTATTGATACACAAATCATGCACAACAGCCTCATAGCTAACCTCAAAATTATTTTTCCGCTAAAACCAAACACACACATTCACACACACGCACGCACAAACGCGCGCGCTCACACACACACACACGCACAGACACACACACACACACACACACACACACACACACACACACACACGCGCGCGCGCGCGCGCGCACTGAAATAAACAAAAAACTGATTTCACTTAATATAAATGACAAAACTTGGCAACCAACAGTAACTGACAAATGGGAAAAACTCTTAAAGTAGTCACAAAAGTCTCGACACGAAAGGCATTATTCAACCTCAGCCAAACACACGTCGACAGTAATGCATCAAATGAATGGCTGAGGCAAGGGGAGCTATTTTGGAATCGGAGACATTTATAACAACTATCTAGGATAAAGTTATAGATACTTACAACTATCAAAAAATACATCATACAAACACCACTTTTACTAACGAATTTATGTCATAGCAGTTAAAAAACAGTTTAACATATCACTGTTGCTTGCAAATCTATTGTTCAAACCCTCTATAAATACAGATTCGACCAAGTTGTAGCAATAATTATAGCAGCAATAAATTAAAATTCATCCAAATCTAGTTCATAAATACTCATTTATCACAAAAAAAATAATCTGTTACAAATGCCTAGCAAAGTTTCAGAGAATAACGTATACAAAATCTACTAGAATAGAATAATAGTAGTGGATAAAATAATTCGCTATAATGAACCGGATATAACTCTTTTAGATAAAAATAACAAAACAGCATTAGTTATAGGCATAGCAGTATGTATTTAACACCAATTAAGACAAAGGCTGCGGAAATAAAAAGGCAATGGCCAATATAATTAGTAAATATCATAGCTATGGTTATCTCAACAACCGGTATAATCTCCACGACCCTTTAACCCAACTTAGATATTCTACAAATACTACAATCCACCCTCTTACTAATACAAAAAGCTATCTTATTTAACACTGCTCTCACCTTAAATTTCTCTCAACCATATCCTTTTAAAGGTTGATACATGAGGTTGAGGCCTGTCCTCTTACCACTTCAACAAGAAGTTAAAAAAACAAAGAAAGACCAAATAATAATAAAAATAAATCCGCAGGGTAGTTTGTGATGAGTTGTTGGTGAGTAGTGACACCGCGAACCCAAGTACTCTTGAGGACGACACCATCAGCCTCCATCTCTGGCTTGCCTTCATTGGTTATCTAGAGTAGATTAATAAACAGAACAAATTAAATATAAATATTATAATGTTTAGTTTATTTTTGTTTTGATATATGTTTTTACTGCAGCTTAAGTTCGATTATATTGCATTAGTTGAATTTTAAAATTGTACTAATTAAATATAATTGAACTTATAATAAAAATGCAAAATGAACAAGAATAAACTGAATATTGTAATATTTGTATTTAGACTGTTCCATTCATTACCCTTTATCAACTTTTTCTGCACGAATAATCTTCTAAGTATTAATATCTTTTTTAAAATAACATATCTATAAAATATACAGTCTGCCAAGTAAGAGCATGGTCGTGTTAATTTATAAAAAAATTTATTTGATGAAACTTTCATATTTTTATATACATTGTACACATTACAAACAATGATGCAATTTGGTCAATAATGTGTCCAGTCACCACTGGCGTCGAAAATTGCCTGGCATCTCCGAGGCATGCTTTCTACTAATTTGACAGCGTATTCTAGTGGCAAGGATCTCCAGATCCGACGAATTTCGTAAGACAACTGCTTCAAAGTGTATGTGCGCCTTCCATGAAGCTTTCGTTTAATATATGCCCACACATTTTCAATAGGGTTTGCATCGGGCGACTGCGACGGCCAATCCAATGTAACGATGCCAGATTGAGTCTTCCACTGAGTACAGAGCTTGCTGTGGTGTTTAGGATCGTTGTCCTCCTGCAGAATCCAATCTTTATTTTTTGTGATGAACCATCGTTTGGCAGATAGCAGTAAAGCCTTTTTGTAGATTTTTATCATTTTCTCGGCATTTAGGTTGTCAGTAAAGAGGTGCAAAGTGCCGAATCCCTGCTTTGAGAAGCAGCCCCAAAGATGCACCTTTATTCCATGTTTTACGGTCCGCTGAACAAGCCTATTGGTGGAAGTTGACCAGGCTCGCGTGAAGACAAAACGTGCCCATATAGAACATTCGTCAGTAAAAATGACATTTTCAAAATCTCTATCAATATTCTCATGCGCCCAAGCGAGTCGCTTTGTCACATGTTTTTCAGTCAACAGAGGCTTCTTCATTGTGTTGCGCCATTTCAGATCATGAGTACGAAGATGGGTTCGGATATTTCGTAGGATATATCTAAACCTTTTGCCATTAATTTTGCTTGTCCTTGCCGCAGTGTTAAAGTAGGATTCCGCGAAAACAGATTCACTATTCTTTTTTCATCTTTTTTGTTCACTTTTCCTATCGAGCCACGTTCTGGTAAATCATCGACATTTTTAGCCACTTTGTATCGCTGTATCCACTTCTGTACAAATGCCTTCGACTTTCTCATATATTTAGCAGCCGCTGATTGCGACATTTTGGGACCTTTCGGGTAGATGCAAAGTAACACAGCCTCGTAGCGCGACGCGTACTTAGCACTCATGGCGTTTAACGTGATTCTCTTTCAAAAGATCAACGACAACTGAATTTTTGTTAACAATGCATCAAGGACAAAGCTTTTCTCTATCGGCTCGCGAAGGAATTAGAGCAAAATCTTTTATTACCTGTCGGTGAAGTTGACCACGCTCTTACTTGACAGACTGTAAATATAGTCTTCTACATCGTTGCACGCGCTCTTTATTTTATTTGAATATTAATATCAAGCAAACATTTTTAAAATTTTTTTTATTTTTAAGAAACATTTCTAATCAGTTATGAATAAGTCTCTATTATACAAAGAAATCATTGCAAAAGTCAAAATATTTTCATACAATGACGAATAAGATATCTACATACTATTGTACTTGATAAAAAGTCAAACATAATTTCAAATATAAACAAACTGTAAATCGAGAAAGTTAACATTATTATTTTAAGCATGAGCAAAACATGCTTTGTTTATTAGAGTAAAAGTTATATTTATAAGCGATTGTATTTTAATAAGATTTATGACTTTTCAGAACTAATATAAGACATTAAAAATTATTTTCAAAGTAATTAAATCTTTTATTTGATTAATAAAATATTACGTACTATTTTTGTTGCTGTATTGAATTTTTGAGTGGTAGCTTGGGTTACTTCAACTGTAAGTGTACCTATCGAATTGGCAATAGTTTTTGATGAAAGAGAAGATGGTTCTATACTAGTTCCAGAAGAATTATATTTATCTTGATTAGAAGCATCGCTTATATTTGTATCACTGCCAAATTCTAAGGCTCCAAATTGTACATCAAGGAAGCTGATACTATTATTTAAAGCATCACCAGGCATTTCTACAGCTGTCGATGGTATTTTTGAAGGTGGTGGTACTCGAGGTCGAGGTTTCGTCGGTCTCTGAGGCTATAAGCATTAAATATTTTTTATTTATTATTTACAATTATGTTTTAATTGAAATAATGTAATAAATCAAATCAAAATTTATTTTTATGTATTGCAGACAAGTGTTACTGAGAATAGTGAAATTATTTTCAAAAATCGAATATTGTTGCATAAAAAAATCGATAATACACAAAATTAAGCATTTAAGCAGGTTAAATACTTTGTACTTTGGCGTACTTAATTCCCTCAGATTTTGGCCAACGCTTGAGCGCTAGTACTTTTAAAGAACAAGATCTCGGAGAAGAAAAAAATCAGTGCCTTGGCAACAAATAAGAATGAATATAATAAAATATAAAAATTCCAATATTTATTTAATGCACGCATAAAAACAAATGAAATGATTGTAAATCGAATGTATTAATATGGCGGCTTGATACTTATAACAACGAAGTGGTTGTAACGTACTGTTATTTTCTTTCGGCTTTTGTTATAATTGTGAAAGCATTGATCCCGGCTTTTTTAATGATTTTTTGTTTTATGCTTTCTTTTTTTAAAATAAATAAAAATTGATTAACGTAATTTACTTATTGTAATACTAAAGTATTTAAAAAAGATGAATTTCAATTTAAACTTTTTGAGGATTATAAAATTTGATCATAATTTCATACTACTGCTAAATTTCACGCTATAATATTCATTAGTTGTCGATATACACTTGATTGTGTGTTGTAGAAAGTTTATTTTAAGTCTAATTCTTTGTTGGGCAAAGAATTTGTGTTGAATTTTAACATTGTCATGGATTAAAAATTTGGCGGATACATTTATCAAAGGGATTCTGTCAAGTCAAAGAATAGATGTACGTGTTCTTTGCTCTTGCGTCAGCTAGTAAATACACTGTATTTAAATGCAGCAAAAATATATGAGGGTAGTCCCAAAAGTACCCGACCTAATTTATGAATACAGGTAGTTTTAAAAAAACAATTACTGCGATTGACAATACTACTTTTTAACAACTTAATGTGAAAAATTCATAACGGTACGTTCATTATTTTTTTGTTTTACAGACATCCAAAGTGAACGCTCTCAGTGAATTTGTAAATATGGAAAAAATCAGGCATCGTTATGTGATACAATACTTTCATTTGAAGGGTCTAAGTCCAACCGATATCAAAGCCGTGTTGGATTCTACTCTGGGGAAGTCTGCTCCTTCGTTTACAATGGTCAAATATTGGGTAGCTGAGTTTAAGCGAGGTCGTACGAGCTGCCAAGATGAACACCGCAGTGGTCGACCAAGTGAGGTCACTACGTCAGAAAATGTGAAGAAAATCCACAAAATGGTATTGAATGACCGTCGACTAAAAGTGCGCGAGAATAGCAAACATGGTAGGCATTTCAAGAAGTGCTGTGCATCGCATTTTGACTGAAAATTTGGACATGACAAAGCTGTGCGCAAGATGGGTGCCGCGTTTGCTCACAATGGAGCACAAACAGCAACGTGAGGATGTTTCCATCGAGTGTTTGACAATGTTTCGCAGCAATAAAGCCGAGTTTTTGCGTCGATTTATAACCATGGACGAAACATGGGTCCATCATTTTACACCTAAGACCAAGGAGCAGTCAAAGCAGTGGACTAAAAAGGGAGAACTGGCTCCAAAGAAAGCAAAGACAGTTCAGTCAGCTGGCAAGGTCATGGCATCCGCTTTCTGGGATGCACCTGGAATAATATTTATTGATTATTTTGAAAAAGGAAAAACAATCAACGGCGCATATTATGCAGCCTTATTGCAGCGTTTAAGTGATGAAATCAAGAAAAAACGGCCCCATCTGACGAAAAAAAAAGTGTTGTTTCATCACGACAACGCACCAGTCTACACGTGCGTCATTGCGATGGCTAAAATCAATGAGTTAAAGTTCGAATTGCTTCCTCACGCACCCTATTCGCCAGATCTGGCTCCCTCGGACTATTTTCTTTTTCCGAATTTGAAAAAAATTAAAATTTTTCACTCTACTACAATCACAAAAAAGACAATTAAACAAACGACGGAAACTAGTCACTCAATATTAAGTTGGCGAGTGACATAAGAGTGAAAATAATAATAATAATAATTAGTACAAAAAGGTTCTTAAATTATTAAAATTATTACTAAGACCCCTGTCACTCTCAACATTGGTCCTTCGAGCCGGATACAAGTTCTTACTTGTGCAATCCACATATACATAAAAACAATGATCGTAATAAAGTGCAAAATTAGTGCAAGTGCTATTTATTCATAATCCACGACGCAGCCGCATCAGCAACGGAACAGTGGATAAATGAACAGAACAGTGTATCAATAAACAAAACAGTGAGTGCATTCATCGAATGACAAAAACAACACATATTTTTGTCGAAATCGCGCACAAGCATTGGAAGCAATCAACAAAAAATCATTCATCTAAGACGAGTGGAAGATCAACTGAAGGAAGGACGAATCATTCAACAGCTTCTTCGAGATATTCATTACACATCGCTACGCTACGTCAAGCCAAGGATTGCGTACTTGTAAGTTTGTAATTTAAACATTTCACGTTTCTTAATTATACCTTACCCGTGCTTCTATTTCAAAAATGGCAGAATCATTTATTAATAAACGCAAAGCGTGCGTTAAAAAATTACTCGCGTTCAAAGACTATGTAGAAAATTACAGTATCAGCTGATTGTATTGAACAATTAGAATTACGTATAGAAAAAATGCAAGATTTGTGGGATCAGTTTGACGTTGCTCAATCAAATCTTGAAGAAGTTTACAAAAAAGATGATCAATCCGCGTATAGATCCGAATACGAAAACATATATTATAAATATGTAGGCAGAGGTCGGCAGTTATGAAAATTGCATGATGCAAAATTATGTAATAATCAACAAACAGTCGAAGAAAAAATAAACGTGAACATAGACGCCAATACCATCCGACTACCTAAGTTCGACCTGCCAACATTCGCAGGTAACTACGATGTCTGGCTAGGATTTTATGACGCATTCAAAACCGTTATTCATGAGAGAACTGATCTATCAGACATATGTCATAAATGCAGACACATTTAAAGGAATCAATCATAGCTACGATAAAATCACAAAATTCAAGTTTCAATACCCAGTTGAAATTTCTGATTTTGCCAACAATTACGAATGCTCTACCATCGCAGCACATTGATCGTAAAACAATTCATATACCACAAAACATTCGTTTGGCTGATTCAGATTTTCACAAACCTTCAAGCATTGACGCATTAATTGGTGCTGAATTATTCTACACTTTATTATGCACAGGTCAAATAAGATTAAACAATCATGGTGCTGTATTGCAAAAAATACATCTGGGTTGGATTATTGCAGGAAAAATCTACGATACACCTCATCAGACAAGAAGGCAGTTATGCTATTTTTCTAATAATTTGCAGCAACAATTAGAAAAATTTTAGGTAATAGAAGAAATTCCAGATAAAAAACAGTTATCAACAGAAGAAATGGCCTGTGAACAACATTTTATAAAAAACGTTTGACGCGATTCTGAAGGCAGATACATAGTAAGGCTTCCATTCAACGAAAATAAAATTAAATTAGGCAATTCACATGATTTAGCACTAAAAAGATTTTATAAGCTAGAAAAAAGGTTAAACGGTAATTGTACATTAAAACAAAAATATTCAACGTTTTTAGAAGAATATGAACAATTAGGCCACATGACACAAGTTTTACAAGATAACCCCCACGAAGGTTACTACCTGCCTCATCATGCAGTCGTAAAACAAGATAGTATTACGACTAAATTAAAAGTAGTGTTTGACGGGTCGGCAAAAACTACTACAGGTTTATCTTTGAATGACACTTTAATGATTGGCGCTACTTTGCAAGACGATAATTATTCACTTATTTTGAGATTTCGATTTTATAATTTTGTTTTATCAGCAGACATTGAAAAAATATATAGACAAATTATTATAGATGAAGAGGATACGGCATAACAAAAAATTTTGTGGCGGAAAAATAGCAATACATCAATAAAAACACTGTACTTCACTATTGAAAAACTACCACCACTTTTATCGATGGACATAACTTAATTACTGCGACCGTTAAATGCTCACTCTCACGAGCGACGCTTTTCTGTAGTTTTACTTCTCGTGATTACAGGTCTATAAACACTAAAGCTCTTCTTGATTATTTTCGCTTCTTGAATTGCAATTTCCCTTCTGTCGTACCTCTCAAAAGTCTTAAAGCGTCTTGTGCATCAACAACTATACAATTATCTTCATACTCATCAACTCATTGACCGATTTTAAACAGGTTTTTGATCATCCCACAGCACTCAGACTACTCTCATCGACATCACGGATGGCATTAGAACAGGTATGGATAGACGCTGAGTCACTTTGCTTTTGCTATTCGATTTCAGCAAAGTATTTGTCAAGGACTCCCATGTTACTCCTCTGCGTAAACTATTAAATTACGACTTCTTACCTTCAACCATTCAGTGGTTCACCTCTTACCTTACTGGTAGAAAGCGGGTAGTACTGGATCGAAATGGCAACCCATCGACGTTTGTCAGTTCCCATCCCAGTATTTCTCAGGGGTTAGTGCCAACGAGTTAGTTTTCTCAATGGGAAAACTCTACCTTTAAACGTGGAGATAAAAGAAGTAAAATATTTTACAACGGCTTATAATCACGACCTTGATCTTGAGGTCAAAAACATATTTAGATCGTAATAATTATTGACGAACATCTCTGTTTTCATGCCGAAATCAATGAGTGCGAAAAAATTGACGTTGAATTATGACCTTGACCAGTTTAGTTCAGGAGACAACTCCTGCTTAGTTAAAGAAATGCCATTGTGAACTAGTTGCTAAATTCTCTTTTCTTTCAACCCCCGTTTTGAACCTTTGACTCTCTCCTACATAAAAACGAACCATAGCATTATAATCAGTGATAAGACAAAATTGGGATTTTTTTTCGTCATAAGGTCTAAACGAAAACAGTTTTCATTTCAATAATTCTGATCTTTGTAATCAAGAGTGTTCAAACTATTTTATATGTAGACTTACATTTTTTTTCCGTCATGGCTGATTATACGCCACAGAAAATAGTTAATATAATTAAGGCTCTTGGCGAGTGTCATGACAATTACAGAGCTGCAGAAAGGCATTATGCAGAAAAATATCCAGACTCTAGACATCCAGATAGAAAGGCTATTAAGCGATTGGTGAGTAGAGTTGAACAAGGTAATCTGACACGGTGAAGGCGTAAAACTGGCTCTAGAGAGCATATTGTACTAGGTGTGTTGGCTTCGGTTGCTGATGATCCCCATATTTCTACTCGGCAAATCAGTTGAACGCATGGAGTTCCAAAAACAACTACTAACCGCATTTTAAAAAGTTTGAAATTCCATCCATACCCTGTCGGCCTCACTCATGGTCTTGACATCAGAAATGACCAGAGGCGTTTAAATTCTTGTAGATAGGAATCTAATAGACTGCGCCAAGATCCTTTCTATTTCGACAAATTCTTATTTACAGATGAGGCGAAATTTGACAATATAGAAGATGTCAATCACCATAATGCCTATTACTATTCCCAAGTAAATCCTCATTGGCGAACGGACCATCGTGTCCAGAGGCGGTGGTCATGGAATGTATTAGGAGGTATAATAATAAATAATTTTTTTATAATAATAATTTGAATGGTTCTTTCTATTTGGATATTCTTCAGAATGAAGTACCACAATTGTTAGAGGACGTCCCATTAGCCTTGAGACAAATCATGTGGTTTCAAAAAAATGGGGCGCCAGCACACCAACACTACTAGTTAAGGCATTCTTGAATACCACATGTTCTAATCGTTGGATTGGCATTGGCAGCCAAGTATATGAATGGCGAGCCAGATCACCAGATCTCACACCGATGGATTTTTTTCTATGACATGTTGTAAAAGAGCAAGTATTTGCGCAAGTTCCAACAACCGCAGAGGACATGAAAGAAAGAATAAAGAGAGTTTTCGAATCTATCACGGTTGAAACATTAGAGAAAGTCTGTCTGAGTTTCCGTCAAAGAATAAATATGCGCATTCAAGAAAATGGATGACTAATTGAACATCTGTTTTAAGAGACGTCTCATTTGGCTGAGTTCTTCGAGTCTTCCCTTAACTGGGTGGACTTGTTGCCTTGCCTTGACTGGCTGGGTGCTATGAGTCTTCCCTTGACTAGGTGGACTCGTTGCCTTGCTTTAACTGGCTGGGTTCTAAGAGTCTTCCCTCAACTGAGCGGACTCATTGCCTTACCTTGACTGGCTGCGTATGAACAGTCTTTCCTAGCTTTGACCAGCTAGGTATTGGGATACTTCTCTTAAATGGGAGGGCCCCATGTCTTGCCTCGTTCCAATTCCGGCGTTTCAATTACGTATTTCCATTTAAAAAAACTAACTTGACCTTAAAATGACCTTAAAGGTCATTGTCAAGGTCACAATAAAAGTCACCATTGGATGTCCCCTTTGAAACCCTACATTTTTTATTTAAAATATTTTTTCTAAAGGACATACTTTCAGAGTTATTCTCGTGGGACGATTAGAATGGGACACCCTGTATTTTATTCAAAACTTCTTATATCTTATATTTTTAATAATTTGATACGAAGTACGTTTAATAAATAAAGCCAATTTTTAAATGATGCGGACTACATGCATTCGAGTTTTGATTTTTAATATGTTCGTACACATGCTTATGATATATGTTGACAATATTAGCCATCTTGAACGTTCGTGTTGTTTACAGCAGATACAAAAAGTAACTGTCTTCTCACATGCGTAGCGATTTTTCGTCGTTAAAAGAAATGAAGCGAATTTTTTTGCTAAAAACAACACCACAACATGTTCCAGCCTCCATATTCACCAGATCTAGCCGCATGCAACTTTTTATTTCTAAAACTGAGAAGCACACTCGAAGGGCAGAGACTTCCCACAATTGAGCAAATAAAAACCAAATTTCTGAAAAAATTGAAAGCTTTACCAAAAGCCGCCTATAAAAAGTGCTTCAAGGATGAGAAAACGCGCTGTCACAAGTATATAATATCAGATGGGTATTACGGTAAGAGGGACAACATCAATATTAATGAATAAATGTTGGGAGTACAAATTAGTTCGATCCATTTTTAAAAAATGGCTCTCGCCATTATAAATATTTAATAGTAACAGCTAAAGTCGGTAGTTTCAGAGAGGTTAGACATCTGTCAATAATATTCAGTTTATATCACTTCGAGTTTCATAAAAAAATTTTGTTTTCAACTGGGTTATATATTTTTAATTTTGTGTTAACTAAGCAGCATTAGCGGGAGGTTTTAGTTTTCTGTTTTAATTGAAAGAAAAGTGTAGCTAAAGCACATCGAATGCTTGAAGACAAGCCTCGCTCTGAACGTCCAAAAAAATTTGAAGACAAAAAGTTGGAGGCATTACTAGATGAAGATCCGAGTCAAACGCAAGAGGAGCTTGCAGAATCATTGAAAGTGACTCAACAAGCAGTTTCTGTACGATTGAAATCCATGGAAATAATTTAAAAGCAAGGCAATTGGGTGCCTTATTAACTGAAACCGAGAGACATTGACAGGCGAAGTTTTTCTGTTGCGAACAGCTGATTCAGAGGCAACAAAGAAAGGGTTTTTTACATAGAATTGTTACTGGCGATGAATAATGGATATTCTATGATAACAACAAGTAGAAAGAATACTACGGTATGGCCGGTAAATCGTTTCCATCGACCTCAAAATCAACACCAAAGCCGAAATATTCATGGTTCGAAGATCATGTTGTGTATCTGGTGGGACCAAAAAGGTGTTGTGTACTATGAGCTGCTGCAACCTGGCTATACCATAACAGCTGAACGATATAGGCTGCAATTAATTCGTTTGAGTCGTGCATTACGAGAAAAACGGCCGGAATACAAAGAAAGACATAACAAAGTTATTTTTTGTATGACAACGCTCAGACTCATGTCGCAAAAGTCGTGAAAAAATATTTGGACACGCTCAAATGGGATATTTTGCCGCACCCGCCGTATTCTTCGGACATTGCTCCTTCTAATTACTGGTTGTTCCGAGGAAGGGCAGCACGATCTAGCAGATCATCGGTTAACTTCTTTCGCAGAAATCGAAAATTGGCTCCTAACTTGGATCACCTCAAAAGACGCGACATTTTTTCGAGATGGAATTCGAAAATTGCCTGAGAGATGGGAAAAAGTAGAAGCTAGCGATAAACGATACTTTGATTAATCTTTTAATTTTTTTTATTTCAAAATTAATCCATTTTCACTGCAAAAAAACAGACCGAATTAATTTGTACTCTCAAAAAATATTTTTTCAAATATATCAAAATTGACTATATTTATTGAATATACCTTGTATATTTGATAAATACACATTCATAATAATTGAACCTATAAATTGTTTAACCTTAAAGCAATGGAAGTATTGAAATGTAAAAAAATTGGTAACCGGATATTATACAGAGTGCAACAAAAATAACGATACCCCAGAAAAACTTGTAAGAAGTTGTGGGATTTGGTCCAAAGAATTGAAAATGGCCTTGCAGTTGATCCCAAGATCATTTTTCAAACTTATTTCAAGGTGAACTCTTATTTTTTGAATAAGAACTTCTATTTCTTATTTCAGGAATTATAAGAAAAATTTAACGTTGAAATATGTACTTGGCCTTGGGTTGAAGTTATCCGGAAAGGACGTTTTGAAACCATACTTAGTTTTTAAGGATAAATCTTGAACAAGGTATCATAATGAAAAATCTTGTAGACGGAAGTTACAGGCTTTGCACCGCGCTATTAACTAATGACCTTGACTTCATCTTCAAGGTCATTTATAAAAACTATTTAAAGGTCAACTTATTTTTTGAAATGGCATTTCCGATTTTTCTATTAGATTGCTGCAGATGGAATGGCCGATTTAGCAATAACATAAAGTTGGCTGCAATTTTAGTGTATTATGTTGGCACAAGGCGGCGCAAATGACATGACATATTGAAGTATAAATACTGATACCTTGGTTTATGGAGTCATTTCTGTTTTGCACTTCATAGTGATCGTAAAAACAAAAAGAGAAAGTAAACATGGAAGTGAATCAAAAACGGCTACTTTTACTATACGAATTTAAATTAGAGCACAACGCAACGGAAGCAACGAGGAATATCAACAGCGCATTTGGGACTGATACAGGTAGCGAACGAACCACTCGGTGGTGGTTCGAAAAATTTCGATCCAGAGATATGGACCTTGGAAATGAGCCACGTGGACACCCAGGACTATCGATCGATAACGACGAGCTGCGTGCAATAGTGGAGTCTGACCCCCGCCAAACCATAAGGGATCTTGCCCAGAAATTAGGCGTTCACAATTCGAAAGTTTGCCGCCACTTGCAACAACTTGGAAAAGTGAAAAAGCTCGACAAATGGGTTCCGCAAGATGTTGCCGAGCAAAATATGACGTGTCGGATGCAGATTTCAAGTTCTCTTCTCTCCCGCAACATAAAGGAACTGTTCTTGCACCGAATTGTGACCTGCGATGAAAAGTGGATTTTATACGATAATCGTCGCCGATCGTTCCAATGGCTAGATGCCGATGAAGCGCTAAGACACATGCCGAAACTAAGCTTTCATCCAAAGGAAATAATAGTAACTGTTTGGTGGTCTGTAGCTGAAGTTTCCACTATTCGTTCTTGCAACCTGGCGAAACTATCAATGCTGAGAAATACTGTGCTTAACTAGATGAAATGCATCAGAAATTGATAGTCCAACGACCTAGGCTTGTCAACAAGGATGGAGTGATACTGCTTCATGATAACGCACGACCTTATGTATTGAGAACAACGGTCCAAAAATTAAACGAGTTGTGCTATGAGACTCTTCCTCACCCTCCATATTCACGAGGCCTCTCACCAACAGATTAACATTTCTTTAAACATTTGGATCACTTTTGGACAGCAAAAAGATTTAATAATAAAGCTGCTGTCAAAAATGCCTTTGAGAAGTTTCTTTAAACCAGAAACTCGGACTTCTACAAAACTGGAATAAATGTACTTGTATTACGTTGGGAAAAGTGTGTTGCATCTATTGGTACCTATTTTACTTAAACGAATTGTGTTTATAAGAAGTTACAGCTGTTTAAAAATTTATCACTAAATCGACCATTTTATCTGCAGCAACCTTATACTTCAAAAATGGAAAAATTAAAAAATTCGCTCTTAGCATAACTCAGGACCAACGACGCGGACGCGGCAAAAACATGGTCTCATTGGTTGCTTGATTAATGTGAACCCTTTTGCCTCTCATATTAAAATGCTGTAATTCTCATAACAGCATATGTTCGAAAACGTTACCATTAACTGCTTGGCAGAAAGCTATACTTTCATAAAAGTGATCCACCGCACTTGTGATCATTTGACCATCAATAAGTGCTGTCTATTAGATAATGCTATGTCTTAATTCTTCCAAGTTTCTTGGTTAAATTTAAGAAACACTTTCTTTCAAACATACCCAAAAAAAGTAATTAAGTTGCGCTAAGTCTGTGCGAACACGGTGGCCACTTAATTTTCTCTCGTCTACCAATTCATCGATTGTAAAAGGTTTCATTATATTAGGTTGCTGCAGATGAAATAGCTGATTTAGTAATAAATTTTGAAACAGCTGTAACTTTTTATATAGACAATGCATTTAGTCAAAATAGGTACCAATAGATGCAACAAACTTTTCCCAACGAGATACAAGTACATTTATTCCAGTTTTGTAGAAGTCCGAGTTTCTGGTTCGAAGAAACTCCTTGAAGGCATTTTTGACAGCAGCTTCATTATTAAATCTTTTTTCCGTCAAAAAGTGATCCAAATGTTTAAAGAAATAGTAATCTGTTGGTGAAAGGTCTGGTGAATATGGAGGGTGAGGAAGAGTCTCATAGCACAACTCGTTCAATTTTGGACTGTTGTTCTCGATAAATGAGGTCGTGCGGTATCATAAAGCAGTATCACTCCATCCCTGTTGACAAGCCTAGGTCGTTGGACTATCAATTTCTGATGCATTTCATCTAGTTGAGCACAGTATTTCTTAGCATTGATGGTTTCTCCAGGTTGCAAGAACGAATAGTAGATAACTCCAGCTACAGACCACCAAACCGTTACCATTATTTTCTTTGGGTGAAGGCTTGGTTTCGGCATGTGTCTTGGCGCTTGATCGGTATCTAACCATTAGGCCGATCGGTGACGATTATCGTATAAAATCCACTTTTCATCGCAGGTCACGATTCGGTGCAAGAACGGTTTCTTTTAGTTGCGGGAGAAAAGAGAACTTGAAATCTCCATTTGACACGTCATGTTTTGCTCGGTAAGATCATGCGGAACCCATTTGTCAAGCTTTATCACTTTTCCAAGTTGTTGCAAGTGGCGGCAAACTGTCGAATTGTCAACGCCTGATTTCTCGGCAAGATCTCTTATGGTTTGGCGGGGGTCTGACTCTACTAATGTACGCAGCTCGTCTTTATCGATCGATGGTCCTGGGTGTCCACGTGGCTCATTGCCAAGGTCCATATCTCCGGATCGAAATTTTTCGAACCACCAACGAGTGGTTCGTTCGCTACCTGTATCAGGCCCAAATGCGCTGTTGATATTCCTCGTTGCTTCCGTTGCGTTGTGCTCTAATTTAAATTCGTATAGTAAAAGTAGCCGTTTTTGATTCACTTCCATGTTCACTTTCTCTTTTTGTTCTTACGATCCCTATGAAGTTGCAAAACAGAAATGACTCCATAAACCAAGGTATCAGTATTTATACTTTAATATGTCATATCATTTGCGCCACCTTGTGCCAATATAATACACTAAAATTGCAGCCAGCTTTAGGTCATTGCTAAATCGGCCATTTTATTTATAGCAACATAATAGCATCTCAGAACGTCTCTCCCGTAATGGGTCGGAGCGCTATCTTGTTGAAACCAAATGCTCTTAAAATTTTCATTGGATATTTGTCTTATTTCCATTCATATTTTATTTTGTAATATGATTTTATAACTTAAAGTATTCAAAATTTAATTAATGGAAGAAGGACCAGTTGATTCATTATTTGAGATACCTGCCTAGACATTTAGTTTTTGAGAATATTGTGTAAGTGCTTAAACAATTAAATGAAGGTTAACGTCATACTAGTATCGAAAATTATGTCTGCTAACATGTCCATTAAATTCATAAGTAGCTTTGTAATTGATGCTCAAATGATCAGAAATGCGGTCGATCACTTTTACGAAACGATCGCTTTCTGGCAGGCAGCTGATGGTAATGTTATCGAACATAAGCTGTAATGAGAATTCAGCATTTTAACGTGAGAACATTGCATTTTCATCACAATAACAGCGAGGATTTAGTTGCGCACCTAATATTTAGAAAAGAAAATATCATATGCTATAAGATCTCATGAAATTAAACAAACTTTTAGAAAAAAAACTGTTCTAACAAACTATGTTTTATAAAAACTAAAAAAGTTTTTAAGTCATGTAATTTATATTTTTGTAAAAATTTTTTTGAGTCTACACACCCAAAAGAATAATTTTAATAAAATAACAAGACAAAAGAATAAAAAAACAAGTCGAAAAAGTTCTTAAAGTAAAGGAAGTAAAGCAAAAAAGAATATACGATAAAACATACAACACATTATATTCATAAACAATAGGAAACAATTTTCTAAAAAAAAAAAAAAAAAATTGATTAAAAAAATATCAAAAATTAAAAACAAAACGGTTTTCTGTTTTCGTCTATTTCCTCATGGTGAGGACTGGGCAACACTGTACCAAATTACATATACTATAGTACATATGTAGTGGAAAAGTGATGATTATACTGTTTTCAAACTAGTAAAAATACTTTGATAATTTTTTTCTTTAAAATGTATAAGCTTTACGAAAAAGTTTTATAGATAAGTAAGTGCAAACAATTATTAAATGAATACATATAAATTTTTCCAAGTTTTAGAGTGAATTTCGAATTTTAAAAATTGGCTTGTGACGTCCGTCGTGAAATCGCATGCAAATCAATCTAAGAGCGTGCATGCTACAGCTGAAGGTAATGCTTTTTTCTCTCTCTTTTTTTTTCTTTCTCAAAGGATAAATCCAAGGGAGAGAGAGCCGGATCGATAAGTCGGTCAATATGAGTTCTGGATGGAAAGAAAGAAATCCTAGTCTAAAGATTACCTCTAATTACCGACGGTGCTGTAAATGTTATTACCATTAATAATCTATATTGTTAAAATCTAACTATTATTTAAACATCGAAGAATATACATCTTCGCCGCGATTTGAGACGTCGCGAAATAACCGCACTAACATCAAAGATTGGCTTAAATGTATGCAACGCGTTTCCGTTCTCGCTTGGAATGCTAAACAATATTTTTCGATACACTCTTACTAAAAATTTCTGTACATGAATTTAATAATTAATTGCAAATAATATAAAAAGATCTGAAGCAAGCAATTTTTCTGCTGTCGCATGCACCAATTAATTATAATATAAATTTGAGATATGATTCAAGTAATTTCCAATATTCTTCTGGTTCACATAAAACCTTTAGCTTATAATAAAAGTTACTATTCTGCGTAAATTAGACTATTCTAGTTCTCAAATTATTATTATTATTATTGTATTCCACTTTTAATGTAAAAACTTACTCAGTAAACTTACTCATTCCTTATAAATTAATAAATGGATATTCAATCTTTATTTATCGCTAATAAGTAATTAAGCGAATAAAATCATTACTTATTTATCATTATAATAATTTTTAATCACTTAATTCTAACCCTAATAACCGAGCATTATTTTAAAATGCATTTCATCATCGTCATTATCGTTATCACTAAAACCATTTTGATATTGGTGTTTTCCTTAAGCAGCTATTATTTTAAGTCTACGATTATACCAAAATTATTAATAATAATAACTTCGTACTTACACAATTGTGTATATTCATCATAATTAATTTCTTATTCAACTACTCGTAATAATTTTGCGATATGTCGTATTAATTTTACTTTGTAATTTTTCATCCAATAATAATTATAATATTTATTTGAATTCCTCAATATTGTATTATTAATTAATGCTAGAAGCAAGCTAAACGAGATGTTGGTAACAGGCATTGTCCGTTGTATTATTATTGTTGCCAAAACCAAGCGTTATAATATTCACCGCTCTTATATTTTATAGAGTTAATATTTTTATTTTCTCTCCTATATACTACTGTGATCAAAAAGTAAGGTGAATTTGTTTATCAAATGTTAATTCTTTATTTATTCTTCCGAATCAATTTCATCCCCTTCAAAGTAATCCCCGTCCGATAAAACACACTTTTGCCAACGCTTTTTCCAGTCCTCGAAACAGTCGGAATAGTCTTTTTTCGGTATAGCCTTGAAGACCTTCTTCGATTCGGTTTTTATCTCCTCAATCGTGTCAAAACGGCGTCCCCGCATTGGCCTTTAGAGTTCGCTGAATAGCCAGAAGTCGCACGGAGCCAAATCAGGCGAATACGGTGGTTGCGGAACGATATAAGTCAAGTTTTTGGCGAAAAAAATGCGAAGAACCAATGCAGTATGACATGGTGCATTATCGTTATGAAGGAACCAAGAGTTGTTCGCCCATAATTCCGGCCATTTTAGACGAATAGCTTTACGCAAACGACGCATAACGCTCAAATAATATTTTTTGTTGACAGTTCGGCCCGGCGGAAGGAATTCTGTAATGTCGGTATACAGTTTCGACATTTATATGCACACAATTTTTTTTATTTTTTTTTTCTTTCGCCACCTACACGCATACGTCCGCAAACACTTTAAACTCACAAGCCGCGAAACCGTTCGGTAACGACACTATACCGATCTTCGTTTTCTATAACCTGCACTTATCCTAAAAGTACGGGTAAAGATCAGTGTGCTCATAAACTTCCTTGCCTACAAAACCCTAGGACTCTAATATTGAGCCCTAGGTTAAACTAACAATTTTACAAATAAATATACACAAAATAAATTTAAAATAATAGCTTATCCTTCTTAGAAAAGGAAAGTTTTGATGCAACGCAAACTGATCTTGACGAACACGTGCGCGACACTAAGGCACCGGAAAAGTAATAAATTTCCCGGAGACCCTTTTTTTTATGCTGCTCTAGTCCTCTTCCACTTGAGTCGCAGAATCTCTATATAAAAAAAAAGGCTATGTACCCGAAATACGAATAACCGCCTTACCGCTTTCTTCTAACGGTCGACTGCATTCTCAGATGTGCATTATATTTTTTTTTCCTTTCTCTTAAAATTATTTTAAAATCTACAGCGTTTATATTTTTTTTTACTATTAATAATTTAATTTATACAAATATATAAAAATATTCACAATTAAAAATAGTAATCAAAAATATGCGACACATTATTTAAAAAAAAAAAATTTATAACGATTTACTTTCCTTTTTGCGATAGTTTTAAGTTATTAATTACACCAGAGGAATAAATAAAATTAAAGTAAAAACAATTAGCAACTAGATTAAAAACTACAAATTAACAGAGATGTCAAAATGAATAAAATAAAATAGATAAAATTTAGGCGATTATACTTTACTAATTTTTAATAAAAATATGTTTGAGTTATTTATTGCGAACCAATAACTAAATACATAATTATATAATTCGCCACCTTATATTTTAAAAATACGAATTTCTATTGTAGAAAATAAAATAGGTATTTTAAAAATTTAGAAAAGAAATGTAATAAATGCAATAGAACTTAAATTATTATAAAAATACACGATTATGATTTAAATCTGGTAGCACCTCGCTATTTTAAAGATTACTGAATTAAATGTTACTGATTTGAAATAAAATGAAATAAAAACACTCGCATACTCGAAACTTGTTAATATTATTTTATTTTGAAACTGCAAATTCGTATTCTTAATTTATAGAAACAAAATTCAACTTATTATTGTAAAATGCACAGCCGAATTTTAACACAAATTTTATAGTTTTATAACTTTTTATAAACAACAATGCGTATAAAAATCTTGCACCGCGTTTGTTTGCTTAAAATCTTCTTATTCTATAGTCCACTACCTCAACCTTACATTTTAACCAAATAAATTTTATAATCGTTAAGTAAATAAATAATCACTGTATTATTGATAATTATTTTTGACATCCAAATAAAAAAAAATAAATATATTTAATTGTGTAGGATAACTATAAATCAAGTATTTTAGCAAAAAAAAAAAAGGATTATGTATTTCGAAAATTTATAATTTAACTTAATTGATAGAAGTATAAACGTTATACATAATAAGATCAAAATATGGATTTACCACAATGATATGCAATATTTAAGTTCTAGGTTTATATTATAATTTTTTGTTCTAGATGATAAGAAAACAATAATAGATAGTTGTTTAACTTAAAATATGACGTGTAAAATTTAAAAATATTTGAAATATTATACCTTTTAAAATATTATTATTATATTATTATACACAATAATTCACAAGTTGTGTTAGTATTACAAATAATTTTAAATTAATAGCTAATAGTTTTAATATTGTAGTAAATATTTCGTTCTTTTTTGGTATTATATCCAAATTTTGCGCTAAATAATATTAAATTATGTAAAATAGCGTCAAAAAATTGTTTCAACTAGTTATAAGTAAATTGTAAGTATTTGGAAGAAAACAAGCTTCCTATCTCTCTCGCACTCTCGCGACCACCACGAAGGAGGATCTCCGAAAAAGGCCCACGCCCCCGGGCCGGGCCCGAATTTTCCGGAAAATCTATTGGTGCGGACAACTCTCCCCCAATGTGCATAAATACCGCCGACGCGCGAAGTTCGTCGGAGTCAACCACCATCAGCCAAAGAGCATCGACACCCCCATTCAACAAGAAATAAGTTGCTGGATCAAAACGAGCCGACTGCGCCACGGACCGAAGGACATCGTAAGACCCCAGCAGGCAGAGCCCGATCCGGATTACCACGAGCTGACCGCGCCCCAGCACAGCATCAAGTCAACTCGTCAGAGAGAGAGAGAGAGAGTGAAGTGGTCTTTTTCCTCCAAATAAAAAAAGTAAGATCAGCATTAAATATTTTAATTTTAATAATAAATTCATCTTTTTACTATCTATCTATATTCCTCCAAAAAGTCGCTGGACTAGATATAAAGTGTCCTTTGACTTTTACCCTTTTTGCATATTGTTAGGTCCTATACCGAGAGTAGACAAGCCTGTAGTGGCTTGTCGCATTCTCAATCCTGAACTTCACACCTGTCATTTTATAAAAATTAATTCATTCCGCTCGGTGATTCCTTCAGCCGCCCCAAGCCCATGAGCTTCAGTGCTCAGGCTTAAAACAGGCCAAAAGCTGCAGAAGAAGCAGATACTTCCGACATTACAGGAGTATTAGAAACAAAAAAATTTCGGGAGGCCCTAAGGAGGGATATATGAAAAAATTGAATCTACTCACGTATTCAATTAGAAGACAGCAGCAAACCAAGCAAATGAATTGATTTTTCCTCATTTCATTTCAATTTTCTTCTCTTTTGAAACACTCTCCCTTTATTAAATATATAAATAAATTGAATGATAAATAAAAAAAAAAATTTAAAACAAATCTTAAATAAATATACAAATTAATGAACAAAATAATAAATAAATAAAATTTACCAGGAAATATATACACAGGAGATGTATATGTTAAAAGAAAGAAAAAATATAAGTTAAATTAAGAAAGATACAATATTAAATAAAAATTCAAAGGATAAATTTACGAAAAAATATATATATAAAAAAAAAAAAAATACGAAATTATTAAAATTATAAAATATAAAAAATAAATATTAAAAGAATAATAAGAATAAAGAAATAAACGGTATTTTTATAAATGAATAAAGAAATACATAAGAATATACATATAAACAAAAAAAAAAATTCAAGAAAATAAATTTTGAATTAAATTGAAAGAATTTGTAGAAAAATTCTAGAAAATATATATCAGAAACGCACATAGTATATATATATATATATATATATATATATATATATTGTGACAGGTGGCTTATAGAGGCTAAGCCACCTGCCATAGGCGATAAAAAGAGAGTTCGCGGCGCGACGATACGCGGCGCCATCGATCAAGCGATCGACAGCTTGACGCGGGAATAGCCCCGGCGTACCGAACCGCGGCGCTATCGATCAAGAATCCATAGCGCTACGCGGGAAAACTGATAGGCGATAGGGAAAAGAGGAGCCCTCCCCTCAAGCCTTCTTCTCGTTCTGCCTTTTCAACCAGCCGCACGTGCTTTAACCACAAACCGCTAGAGAACATGAACATAAAAGCCAGGACAGACGAGGAATTAGGCGATTTAACGTACTATTTATCCCAATATGACATCGCGATTAAGTATGTTCCCGAAAAAGATAACACAGAAGCAGACTACCTGAGTAGAAATCCTGTGCTGGAGCCAGAAACAAACACAGAAGAAACACTAACAATAGTAAATTTAATAAAAATAGAAGAGATAAAGTTATTGGGTGTACAATTTTGCTTCCGCCGTTTTTTTCCGAAATTCGAGGCTTTATTGTAAAAAACTGGTTATACATTCATGATTCAAAGTATTGTCCATCACTGGCCACTACTTTCTCCCATACTTCGGGCAGCATACGAATCCCGCGTTGAAAAAACTGGTCATCTTTTGAATCGATCCACGAATCGATCCAATTTTTTACTTCTTCATAAGACCGGAAGTGCTGGTCAGCCAGGCCGTGTGCCATTGATCCAAACAAGTGAGAGTCCGGGGAAGCAACGTCTGGAGAATACGGTGGGGTAGGACTTCCCATTTCAAAGTTTCCAAGTATGTCTTGACCACTTTCGCAACATGGGGTCGAGCATTGTCATGCTGTAAAATCACTTTATCATGTCTCTCGTTGTATTGCGGCCATTTGTCTTTCAATGCTCGGCTCAAACGCATTAATTGCGTTCGATAACGATCGCCTGTGATTGTTTCAGTCGGTTTTAACAACTCATAATACACTACGCCGAGCTAGTCCCACCAAATACTGAGCATGACCTTGGAACCGTGAATATTCGGTTTGGCCGTGGACGTGGAAGCATTGCCGGGATATCCCCATGATTTTCTGCGCTTGGGATTATCGTAGTGAACCCATTTTTGGTCCCCAGTCACAATGCAATGCAGAAATCCCTTCCGTCTTTGCCTTGCAAGCAGCTGTTCACAAACACACAAACGCCGTTCAACATCTCTCGGCTTCAACTCGTACGGCACTAAATTTCCTTGTTTCTGAATGATTCCCATGACTCTCAGGCGTTTTGAAATGGCTTGTTGCGTCACTCCTAATGATCCTGCCAATTCTTGTTGCGTTTGACACGAGTCTTGATCAAGTAATGCCTCCAATTCTGCATCTTCGAAAACCTTCTCTCTTCCATCGCCATGCTGGTCTTCGACGTTAAGATCGCCATTCTTAAGGCGTTGAAACCGCTCTCGGCACGTTCTTTTACTAAAAGCGGCCTCACTATAGGTATTTGAGAGCATTCGATGAGCCTCAGTCGCAGATTTCTTCATATTAAAGCAGAAAATTGAAACCTCCCGCAAATGACGAGAATTTGGCTCGTAAGCTGACATGTTTAATGGAGAATAACTTTATGATGCAGACACAAATCGACTAATATTTCGATGGCGTTATGTTTACAAATACCTAAGCTTATTGTATGACATCTATGATCTATTTATTTCAACTACCACTTACCGCTACAGCCATCTATTGCAAAACGGCGGAAGCAAAGTTGTACACCCAATATATTAAACGTAAAATCGATTGATTTTATAACTACAAGGAAATATATAATGAAGTTGAATAAATTAAATCGACTGGAAAAAAATTAACTCAAAATTAAGAAATCATATTTTTAAATATAAACTAAATTAACAAACAAAATCAGAAGTAGGTACCAAACAAATTAAGAACTAATAATTCTTTTAAGATCAGTGCCAGCACTTAAAAAACCTACCAAATGTTAATATTCTTTTTATAATAAAGTTGTTAGGTAGAATGTCTTCTCCATTCCATTTTGTGTGGGATATTTCGTTTTTATTTGGATTACTAAGCTTTATATTTGATAGCTTTGCTGGCATCAAATAAAAAAAATTATAGGCCCCTAATTTCTTTGGTACCTGCTTTTGATTTTATTTTCACTTCCTCGGGAACCAACTTTAGGAACAGATTTTTGCCCTTTGAATCCATCTTGCAACAGAAAAGAAAATAACAGAGATTACTTAGGTTGGCCCTTGTCGGCGTCTCTTCTTTGACGCGCAAACTTCCCTCTGCGCATAGTGACTGGAGGTTTAATTAAGTTTTGTGGAAGATCTTACGCTTTACGCTTTCGCACAATCACTTATTTCGCTTTCCAAGACCTACTGCGTAGTCTTTTTGCCGGATTCGCACTATATGGTACTTTCTTTGGTCACCTGCCAGCTCGCTTCTGTGCAAGCCTGGACACTTGTTGCGTCGCAGTTTTGTTTGATTTTAGTGGCCTATCACACCGCAGCTTTACTGTTATATCTCCCGCGCTTAAGACAAGCGAGCAGCGTCCTGTTGCAACTTTCTTGGCTATTCTAGACGGATTTCTCAGTGTGTTAGAGGTGCTTCCTCTTTACTCTTGACTACGGCTAGATCTGACAAACGTCTAGCAGTTTCAGGCAAGACTGGTTGCTGGCAATAATTGAGTATGGCCAAAGCCGTTTTAATGAACTCGTGCAGTGAGTTGTTTAACACATTGCATACGGAAGACGAGATATCTCGTCTTTAGCAATCCGAACGTTGTGGCCGGGAGACGAGAAATCTCGTTTTCAGGTTTCTTCGACTTAATCAGCGCCCAAAAATGTGTGGGCTCTGTGAGCGCGTCGCACGAGCAGAGCGCCGTACGCAATGTCTTAACATGAACGATAACTCAGGCAGTAGCTTTTTCTAGGTATTGTGGTTTTCTCTTACCGTAGGTATAGTGAACTATCCCCCCTGCCCTTAAATACGTCTTTACTACTTTGTTTTTAAACTCCGTGCCATTGTCCAAAAGGAAGACTTCAGGTATCATGAGCATCAGCACGATTTTATACTTGAGTGCCTAAATTATCTTGCTGGCATTTATTTTATTTGAGAGCATTCGATGAGCCTCAGTCGCAGATTTCTTCATATTAAAGCAGAAAATTGAAACCTCCCGCAAATGACGAGAATTTGGCTCGTAAGCTGACATGTTTAATGGAGAATAACTTTATGATGCAGACACAAATCGACTAATATTTCGATGGCGTTATGTTTACAAATACCTAAGCTTATTGTATGACATCTATGATCTATTTATTTCAACTACCACTTACCGCTACAGCCATCTATTGCAAAACGGCGGAAGCAAAGTTGTACACCCAATAGATCAGGAAAAAAATAAAGAAATAGAAAATTTAAAAGATAAAATAATAAAAAAGGAGGGAATAATATACAAAATAATTAAAGACAAAAAAAAGATTATTTTATCAGAAAAGACTAGCGTGAAATTAATGAAAGAAGTTCACTCGGACTGGTGCCTCATAGGTACGAGACAAATGATGAGCAAAATTTGCCCACACAACACTGCTAAAAATCTAACAGAGAATATTAGAGAAATATGTAAAGAGTGGTAAATATGCATTAAAAATAAAACAAGAGGCCAAAATAAGTTTGGTTGGATGTCACAGTTGGGACCAGCGACTAGACCGTTTGAAATAATGTCGATTGATACAATTGGAGGATTCGGCGGTGCCAGAACGACAAAAAAATATCTACACCTACTGGTTGACCACTTCACAAGGTATGCTTACATTGTCACATAAAGAACGCAAAATGCTACGGACTTCATAAAACTAGTAACAGATATAATGAAAACAGAAAAAATTGATACAATTCTCACAGACCAATACCCAGGCATAAATTCGAAAGAATTTAAGGAATTTCTAAGAGAAAATAGCGTTAAACTAATTTTTACACCGGTGAATGCACCATTTTTAAATGGTCTAAATGAAAGATTGAACCAGACCCTAGTAAACAAAATACGATGTAAAATAAAGAAGGGGGAAGAAAAGCTTGGACAACTACCGCTTGAGCATGTGTCAACAAATATAACGAAACAGAACATACAGTCACCGGCTTCTCACCGAGATACCTGTTAGATGGCACTGACACGAGTGTTTTACCACAAGAAATAAAAGATAAAAACATGGAGAAAGAAGATTGGAAGAAAAATAGGCAATTAGCTCTAGACAGAACAAAAAAATCTCATGATTACAATAAAAGAATATTTGATAAAACCAGAAAACATCATGAATTCAACGAGGGAGATATGGTTTATATAGAAAACGGAAACAAGCTCAATAGAAAAAAACTAGATAAACTGAGAATTGAACCGTTTCAAATATAAAACAAGATATCAAACTCAATTTACACAATTAAAACCGGGAGAAGAAAACAAGACACAAGTATTTTCCATATTACAAAGTTACTTCCGGCGACGGACCAGAGTGATAGTTAAAACTCCCAGGTACTTTCACCCTAGGAGGGGAGATGTAAAGAAACGCTCCCTTAATTATCGCTTTCTTTAATTTAAATTTGCCGCGCTATGCATGCTCCACCCGCCACTCTATCATGACCCGTTAGATGTCATACCATTACGATATTGATGAGAATATCGATTATCGACAAGGAGCGAGATAGAGAGTAGCACTAAGTAGAAAGAGCACATGTGCAATATAAAATTAGAACACTTAAAGAAAAATTTATAATTAGCAAGTTCTAAAAAAAAAGAAATTTTTAATTAGAAGAGAGACAGTGAATTGGCTTGTAATTGTCGTTTCTCTGTTTTTCAGGTAAGTTTACTGTAAATAATTATAAATAACGATATGTGTAGCGAATAAAAATAAACTCTGTTTTTCAGTGAAACAAATTCGAGTAATTATTCATCACCCCTCTGCATATATAAAATAATAGTCTTATATATATATATATATATATATATATATAGGGTGTACAACTTTGCTTCCGCCGTTTTGCAATAGATGGCTGTAGCGGTAAGTGGTAGTTAAAATAAATAGATCATAGATGTCATACAATAAGCTTAGGTATTTGTAAACATAACGCCATCGAAATATTAGTCGATTTGTGTCTGCATCATAAAGTTATTCTCGATTAAACATGTCAGCTTACAAGCCAAATTCTCGTCATTTGCGAGAGGTTTTAATTTTCTGCTTTAATATGAAGAAATCTGCGACTAAGGCTTATCGAATGCTCTCAAATACCTATGGTGAGACCGCTATTAGTGAAAGAACGTGCCGAGAGTGGTTTCAACGCTTCAAGAACGGCGATTTTAACGTCGAAGACCAGCATGGCGGTGGAAGAAAGAAGGTTTTTAAAGATGCAGAATGGTAGGCATTACTTGATCAAGACTCGTGTCAAACGCAACAAGAATTAGCAGGATCATTGGGAGTGACGCAACAAGCCATTTCGAAACGCCTGAGAGTCATGGGAATCATTCAGAAACAAGGAAATTGGGTGCCGTACGAGTTGAAGCCGAGAGATGTTGAACGGCGTTTGTGTGTTTGTGAATAGGTGCTTGCAAGGCAAAGACGGAAGAAATCTCTGCATCGCATTGAGACTGGGGACAAAAAATGGGTTCACTACGATAATCCCAAGCGCAGAAAATAATGGGGATATCCCAGCCATGCTTCCACGTCGACGGCTAAACCGAATATTCACGGTTCCAAGGTCATGCTCAGTATTTGGTGGGACCAGCTCGGCGTAGTGTATTATGAGTTGTTAAAACCGACTGAAACAATCACAGGCAATCGTTATCGAACGCAATTAATGCGTTTGAGCCGAGCATTGAAAGACAAACGGTCGCAATACAACGAGAGACATGATAAAGTGATTTTACAGCATGACAATGCTCGACCCCATGTTGCGAAAGTGGTCAAGATATACTTGGAAACTTTGAAATGGGAAGTCCCACCCCACCCGCCGTGCTCTCCAGACGTTGCTCCCTCGGACTATTACTTGTTTCGATCAATGGCACACGGCCTGGCTGACCAGCACTTCCGGTCTTATGAAGAAGTGAAAAATTGGATCGATTCGTGGAACGATTCAAAAGATGACCAGTTTTTTCAACGCGGGATTCGTATGCTGCCCGAAAGATGGGAGAAAGTAGTGGCCAGCGATGGACAATACTTTGAATCATAAACGTATAACCAGTTTTTTACAATAAAGCCTCGAATTGCGGAAAAAACAGCGGAAGCAAAGTTGTACACCCAATATATATATATATATATATATTAAATGTGTGCTATTCTTAGAGATATATATATTCTGACATAGTATTTCATATACCAGATTAATAATTTTTAATAATAATTCAAAATGCGTGTCAAATCACTTCAATAGGATGTTCTGCTCCAATTAGAAGACATAATTTATAAACAAACACGCTTATACTAATATAATATTAGAATAAAAGTATGTATTTCAAAATAAAGCTTTTAAAAAACTGAATGTTAATTAATAACTTTCTGATCGCGGTGACGCTTATTTTTAAACATTTATTTCATGTTTCAAAAAATCTTCGCACAAGTTTAATACTGACATAATACTTTTTTGTTTTACTCTTTATGTTTTCTTTATATAAGTATATTATAATATTATACTAATATATCAGTAATATTAATCGATGCCGTTTTCACTCACTGGTTTCGTGGCATTTTTTTAAAAAATTTTATGCATAGTAGTTTCAGAGATGAGAGAGAAAGAATGTCCGATTTTTGTCTATTTTCTGTAATATCGTTAAAACTATTCATTTTAAAATTCTAAAAAAATAAAATAAAATAAAATTAAAAAAAAATTTGTGTCAGCAAATTGTTTTAAAACTGGGTAAGAGAAACAATTCTTCACCAACAGAAGAATTTACTTGATTTAAGTGAAATAATCTTGAACCAAAAAAATTATTTGGGAAAAAAATGTTTTCTTTGCCTCAAGAAGTTCTGCTCTTAGTTTAAATATTCTCGCTTTAACATACCACCACTAAGAACTTCTTTTTCCTACATGAGAATTCGACAGCTAAAATTATAAAAGAATATGACATTTCGTCCTAATAAGTTATTTTATTTAATAAATTACTTATTAAATTATTAAAATTAAAATTATAAGAAATTAAAATTTAAAAATACTATTTAAAACCTTATAAAATAATTACTAAACTAATCAATTTTTACAATTCAAAATAGCTGACTCTAAAACCAAGAAGCAGATTTGTGAGTATGAAATACTCTATTTAAGAAAACATACTTCATTGTAGAGTTCAAGTCATTAGATAGAAAATTTTAAGTTTCTTTATGCTAGAATAATTTCTTGAATTAACACATTAAGGTCTATGCGAAACACAGGCTATGTAGGAAAAAATAATCTCGACAAAGTGGACATGGCTGAAAAATAAAGTACTCGTTATTTGCGTTTTTCCATTAAATTATTCATTGTAAAATTGTTTAAATAAATAATTTAAAATCTTGCGATTTTAAAAAACTAGTTGTCATTGAATTCTACCGAAAAAATCATTAAAAGTGTTTTTTTCCGAGCACTTTACTTTGCAATAAATCGTTAGAAATAATTTAGAGTCAGCAATGATGTAAGCATGGGTCGAAAGGAATTCCGGCGACTTCAAATTGTTTATAACGATGTATTGGAAAACGAGTTGCTCAGACAAACAATGTTACTAACATTTTTTTCACGATTTTTCTCATATAATCAAATGGCATAATTAGCTTTTTGAAAGTACAAAGTTTAGATAATTTGTTTAAACAGCTTCGCAATAAACAACTGAATTGACAAATAAAAGAACACGAATACTATATTTTATTTTTTAGCCATGTCAACTTTGGGGTGGTTATTTTTATTCTACATAGCCAGTGTTTTGCATTGTTCTTAATGAGTTAAGAAGACAATATAATTTAAAACAAGAAAGCTTTTTGAAGATATCATTTTTCTTGATTCAAGTAATTTCTTATATCGGTTTACTATAATTTATATTCGTATATTGTTATACTTTGGCCAATTCAACATCTTTATAAATTATAGTCTATATTTTATTCTGATGTATAAGCTATAATAATAGTGCATATAATATTGTAAAGTTTTATCGAAATTTGTACAGTAATGTTTGCGTAAAGAAGAAACAAACATCTATTTTCACAAACTTTCACATTTATAATATTAATAAGATAAAAATTAATTATATGAAAAAACTGTAACATTTAAATATGCTGTTATGAAAATTAAGAAAAAAAATTTAATAATAAAATAATTTAATACCTGACTACTTATTACAGATAAATATGTTGTTTGTCCAGAAGAATGAATATCATTAGATTGCTGCGATAACTGTGTACAATATTCAGATTGCACAGTAGACAAATTATCTTTATTTGCATCATTATCAGAATGTTTAAGTTGTAATGATGACATTTTTATAAGTTGTTGACAAGAATGCTCTTGAACTATACTTTCTTGATTCGCAGACATATCTGATACTTTCGGTAAATCCTATTTAAAAGATAGGCATTAAAAATTATCTGATATGTAATTATAATATATATTTTGGAAATTTATTACAATTTAAAAAATAATATTACTATGATCAAAAAGTAAGACCAATTTTCAATTTAAATTATAAGGGCCTATCGATTTGACGAAACTTTTTTTTTTTTAAATCGGTAGCACTGTGAGAAACATCTGTATCAAATTTCATGTCAATATATTCATTAGTTTGCAAGTGATGCTCGTTTTTGTGAACATTAAGAAGTGATTTCGGCGATTTTTCTAATGTCAGAGTTTAGTGAGCAAAGAAGTTGCATTAAATTTTGTCTTCGTAATGAAATTTCTTGTGCAGTAATGTTCAGAATGTTGTAGAAGGCCTTCGGTGATCAGACTTTGTCGGAAAAAAATGTTGACAAGTGGTACAAATAGTTCAAAGAAAGCAGAGACAGCGTCAAAGACAAAGAGCGTCCAGAACGACCATCGACATCAACTGATGAGAAACACATTAAAGAAATCAAAAACCTTGAGCTCAAAGATCGTCGATTGATAATTAGAGACCTTGTTGATGCTGCTAAAATTTTATTTAGCTCGATTCAAGCAATTTTGAAAGATCATTTGGGTCTCAGAAGCTACAAATCTCAATTGGTTCCAAAAACACTTAATTTTTTTGAAAAAAAAGCGTCGTGTTAATGTGTGCGAAGAGATGCTTTCTGACTAACAGAACGTCATGGGACACATTATTACGAGAGGTGAGACATGGATCTATGTCTACGATCCAAAAACAACCTATCGATCGAGCGAATATCGTGCCAAAGGTGAAACAAGACCAAAAAGATGAAGTCAAAGTCGTTCAAAAATCGATGTCATGTTGACATTTTTCTTTGATTAACGTGGTGTTGTGCATTCAGAATTTCTTCTGTCAGGCCTAACTGCTAACAAGGAATATTATTTGAGTTATGCGTCGTTTGCGTGGAGCTATCCGCAAAAAGAGGCCGGAATTGCGCAAAGACAACTCATGATTTTTGCATCATGATAATGCACCGTCTTACACCGCATTGATTATTCGCGATTTTTTGGTCAAAAGACCACTCCGGGGACATCGTTTTGACTCGATTGAGGAGATTAAACGTGAATTGCTGCGTCAATTGAAGGCAATTTCAGAAAAGGTCTTTTCTGACTGTTTCGAGGATTGGAAAAAACGTTGGCATAAGTGTATTGTGTTAGGCGGTGACTACTTTGAAGGCAATGAAATAGATTTAGAAAAATAAATAAAAAATTAAAAAAAAAAAAAATTGGTTTTATTTTTTGATGATAGCAGTACATTAAAAAAACTAAATTCAAAAAATTTTAATCTTCTAAATTTTTAAATAATTTTGTTTTTCAAAATATATTATGTCACTTTACGATAACTCTATAAACTAAATTAAAATTAATATTTAGAGATGCTGAATTCGACTGTAAATATCATTTGTTATGACTCAGCTATAAGTTTTGACAATCTATAATTTAATAAAATAAGATAGAACTTATTAATTATGCCTTTTTTATGACGGCTTGTTCCTGTCAAGCCTATACGCATTCATTAAGTTTTCCCTTCAAATTAATGCTTCAGTTAAAATTAAAATTATTTTTGAAAACGAGTTGGCATCTTTTTTATAAATTAGTCAAAATTTTATATAAAGTTTTAGTCATGAATTTTATACAAAGTTTTAATTATAAGACAAAATTTTAGTTAATTGAATAATGAAACTAGTAATGCAGTATGTTTGATCTGACAACACTGGAAATGCGGGTTTAAAAGGGACGGCAAATAAACATGCAAATAAGCCTTGAGTACAAATTTGAAATCGCTAAAATTATTTTGTCGTCAGTAGCCATTCTGTTCGTAAATAAATTTTTTCTAGTGCATCCTAAAAGTCAACAGACCTATGGAAACTGTTTTATTAACACGTTCCTTGCCGCGTGGGGAGTATGCGCCCCAAACTGAACTTTCCGTTTAAGCCATTTAATATTATCATTGTAAAATGAAGAATTTTTGAAAATTCATTATAGTGTTGAATTAATCCCCCTAATTGACTGCACAATGAATTTTCAAAAAATTCTCCATTTTACAATGATAATAACAAATGGCTTCAACGGTAAGTTCAGCGGGGCACGCATATGCTCCACGTGGCAGGGAACATGTTAAGGGCCTAAATTTGTTAGTAACTAATGGCAGTTTTAGAAGGAAAAAAATCGATTGCAGATGAAGTCTGCAGCGAAATGCTTTCACTCTCAAGACACAATGAAAATGTCGAGAGAATTCAAAATTTTGTGCATTCGGATCGACTGTTGACAGTAAGAATAATCTGTTCTTAAAAATTTTCAAAAGACGATTATGCGTGAGAGATAACTCAGATAAACTGAGTATTGTTTTTCGATAACGTGCCTTATTTTTTGCATAAAACGAGATTTTAATAATCCCAGTTTTTTAATTATTTTTTTAATTTAAAATAAGTAAAATATGATTGGTATGGTTCTTTGATACCATTAATAAATATTCTTTGCAACATATTCATAGATATTATATTACCGTCTTGATTATATGATTTATTTTATTCCAATGATATTTAATTTCATCAGCATACCTTTCATAATCTTGATTGGTTTGTTGATAACAAGTGCTAAATTTATTAAATAGTAAGTCTTTACAACTTGGATTACAATGTTTATTTAATAAGAGCATTGTTAATGCCGTACAATTAGCTGAATTATTCGTAATTACCAATTCTAAAGACTCGCCACTAATTTTTACTTTGAATGAGAAAATAATGCTTGGTTAATAATTTTCTCAGTTGAAAACTAGTAGCAAATTTATAACAATGTTGAATAAAGTACGAGGGTGGTTCAAATATGATCGAGACAAATGCTCTGACACGTTTATTTACTATCGAAAAAATTTACAAAAATTTACAGTTTTTCTAGGTACTCCTCCTTACAAATTACGCATTTTGTCCACCTTTTCGAAAGCTTTTTGATGCCAGCATCAAAGAATTCCTTGGGCAACTCGGACAGTCATGTGCGCACGAACTCCTCGGACCTGGTTGTCTTCGCTTTGACTGGCGCCCCTTCCTCCTTCTTCATCCACTCTTTAGACGACACCTTACTTTCGGAAGTGTAATAGTGTACCCATATTTCGTCTGTAGTGAAGATTCGCGTTAAAAAACCGTCCTCCTCCACCTCATATCGCATCAGCAGGCAGCGACAAACTTCCAACCACGTGAATTTTTGCTCGAAGTTCAACAGTTTAGAAACCCATCGTGCCGTTATTTTGCGATATTGAAGGTGTTCGTGGATGATAGACTCTACACTACCAATACTAATGCCGAGTTCAGCCGAAATGTCTCGAACATTCATCCTACGGTCCTCCAAAATGAGTTGTTCTACGCGGTAAATGTTGTCTGGTGTGATGCTGGTTCGCGGTCGACGATCATGCGGCTCATTCTCGACGGTTTCGCGACCATCCTTAAATGCTTTGGCCCATTTAAACACAGCAGCCCTACTCAGGCACTCACTACCGAACTGATTTCGCAAACGCAGAAAAATTTCCGTATTAACGCGTTCCCACACTAAAAAACGAATGACAATACGTTGCGCAACGGCAGTCGGCACTTGACGTTCACTAATGGTCGTAGCACGCGCGTGAAACATGCACTCCCGACGAAAACTATGCCACACTGTTCGTAAGGGACCCAGCTATCACATACTCAAGCCACGACCTTCAAAACATACATGCGCGCCATCTACAGCGTTTGTCTCCATCATATTTGAACCGCCCTCGTAAGTCAAAAGTTAGTCTAAAGTCATTCTTTCAAACCCTATGCCTCCAAACATTTTACCGATTTAAGAATCAAGATACCTCCCTTCAATTAAGCTAAAATTACATTTGTGAAGTTCCTTTTTAAGAATTAAAAATAGCGTTCTTCTTTGTCAAGAGATTTAACAACCAAATGCAGCAAAGCATTTTTGTTTTATTATGAAGAAAAACTGCCTTCCAACTTCGCTTAGATGGGTGGATTAATAGCCTCCTTTATTTTGACTCATATAAATTAGGTTTGAACTCATTATAAGTCTTTTTTAAGGCTTTCATGATTTTTCGCGGTTATCTCTAAAATCCACTAGGCAACTTCTATTTATTATTGCAAATTTGTATCAAGCAAATCAAAATAAATAAGATTGATATAATTTCAATCTAAGATAAATTATATTGGGTGTACAACTTTGCTTCCGTCGTTTTGCAATAGATGGCTGTAGCGGTAAGTGGTAGTTGAAATAAATAGATCATAGATGTCATACAATAAGCTTAGGTATTTGTAAAAATAACGCCATCGAAATATTAGTCGATTTGTGTCTGCATCATAAAGTTATTCTCGATTAAGCATGTCAGCTTACGAGCCAAATTCTCGTCATTTGCGGGAGGTTTTAATTTTCTGCTTTGATATGAAGAAATCTGCGACTGAGACTTATCGAATGCTCTCGAATACCTATGGTGAGGCCGCTATTAGTAAAAGAACGTGCCGAGAGTGGTTTCAACGCTTCAACAACGGCGATTTTAACGTCGAAGACCAGCATGGCGGTGGAAGAAAAAAGGTTTTCGAAGATGCAGGATTGGAGGCATTACTTGATTAAGACTCGTGTCAAACGCAACAAGAATTGGCAGGATCATTAGGAGTGACGCGACAAGACATTTCAAAACGCCTGAGAGTCATGGGAATGATTCAGAAACAAGGAAATTGGGTGCCGTACAAGTTGAAGCCGAGAGATGTTGAACGGTGTTTGTGTGTTTGTGAACAGCTGCTTGCAAGACAAAGACGGAAGGGATTTCTGCATCGCATTGTGACTGGGGACGAAAAATGGGTTCACTACGATAATCCCAAGTGCAGAAAATCATGGGGATATCCCGGCCATGCTTCCACGTCGACGGCCAAACCGAATATTCACGGTTCCATGGTCATGCTCAGTATTTGGTGAGACCAACTCGGCGTAGTGTATTATGAGTTGTTAAAACCGACTGAAATAATCACAGGCGATCGTTATCGAACGCAATTAATGCGCTTGAGCCGAGCATTGAAAGACAAACGGCCGCAATACAACGAGAAACATGATAAAGTGACTTTACAGCATGACAATTGCTCGACCCCATGTTGCGAAAGTGGTCAAGACGTACTTGGAAACTTTGAAATGGGAAGTCCTAACTCACCCGCCGTATTTTCCAGACGTTGCTTCCTCGGACTATCACTTGTTTCGATCGATGGCACACGGCCTGGCTGACCAGCAATTCCGGTCTTATAAAGAAGTAAAAAATTGGATCGATTCGTGGATCGATTCAAAAGATGACAAGTTTTTTCAACGCGGGATTCGTATGCTGCCCGAAAGATGCGAGAAAGTAGTGGCCAGCGATGGACAATACTTTGAATCATAAATGTATAACCAGTTTTTTACAATAAAGCCTCGAATTTCGGAAAAAAACGGCGGAAGCAAAGTTATTCACGCAATATATATATATATATATTTTTATAAGCATTGGCTTATAAAATAAAATATCACTTTTTAGTTTTATTAAATTATTTTTGAAATTCGTTGGGTGACCTCTTTTGTGATTACGAATCTATGTTCAGCTGGCCAAAATAGAAGGAAAATGTTGTCTTATTAAAAGTCCAACAGACTCTTTTTTGTAGGCCTGTGTGATCAAGATTACATCAATCATAACGATTTTAAAGCAACGACATAATAAATTTATAAATTACTTATTCTACACAACTCATATAATTAATCATTTTTATTTAACTATTTATATACGACAATGACCTAATAGTTAAGGTAAATATGGCACTGGGTGTCTCATTTTAAAAAACGGATACATGGATCTCTAGAACTAAAGGTTTTAAAAAAAAGTTTACAGACATAATATGACCTTGATCATGACCTTGAATATGACATTCAAGGTCATTTGAAGGTCGGTTAAATATTTTAAATGAAAAGCCTTACCTTTGACCCCACAAAAGAAAAGAGCAGAAAATTTCAAGTCGAAACAGTTATGACCTTCAGCTTCATGGCGATTTCAAGGTCAAATTAATTTTTTCAAAGGGAAGTCTCCGGTCATGGAAATAAAAAAAGGCAAAAAACTTATGTGGGATATTTTTTACCATGACATTGACAAGACCTTGGCCATCACCTTAGAGGCTATTTCAAGATCAAGTCACATTTTTTTAAAAGGGAAGTTGAACTTTTAATTACAGTTTTGACACTTAATAATTCCGTTGGCACCCTTTTAACAGTAGAGAAATAATGATGGTCCTCTTAGTTTAGTTACGCATAATAAAAAAAATTAGAAGTGAAAAAGCAGTAAATTTTTTTAAATTAATTTTCATTATAAATTAACCTAAACAAAATTAGATATACAGAAAATAATATTTTTTAAGCTAATAATACTTTTCTCAATAAACAAAGATTCTTTCTTAATATTAGGAAAAGTTTGATGGTCTCGAATTTTGTATTTTTTTTTGCCTTGATTTAACATTCTGATAGTCGGCAATCACCTTCAATGAATAACAGTTTATTACAATCATTCTGTAAACGTGAATGAATTCTTTTTTAGTTAGTTTCTTCTAACTATCTCGAATATTTATATTAGGTTTATATAAGTAACTTAAACAACTAACTTAAATATAAATATATTTGATTAATTTATTACGTACTAACTTAAATATATAATATTGTTGAAATATTTTATTAGAATAATCAAAGTATAGTTAATAGTTAAATATATAATATTCTAGGATTTTATCGTTATACTAAATATAGTATTGTAGGTAAGAGGGAAAGGGAGAAAAAGAAAGAAAGAAAAAAACGGCGGGATGCATACCGACGTTACATAATTAAATTAAATAATTAAAAAAAATTGCAGACAGTTGCATTTGTATTCAGGACTCTTAAGCTAGGCGCAAAAAGAAAAAACGACTTCACGGCGTAGCTAATGTTACACTTTATTGTAGGAATTAAAAACTTGCACTTACTTATCGGCGTGTACTTTACTCAAACTATTTTTCAACCAATCCACGTGAATATTTTGATTTTTAAATTAATAGTATTATAATTTATATTTATATTTACTGGCAGTATTTATTAAGAGATTTTACACAAACGTTTATAGAACCGAAAGATATTTAAACAATTGTCAAAAGGCATCAGAACTTAATAAATTATAAATTCCACTACATTCTTTAATGAAACTATTTTTACATTAATGCATATTGAAATAAAAAAAAGTTACGCATTTTATCGCAGTAATCGTTTAGGTAACGTTTCTATTGCGCATTTGAATAGTGGATTTGCCGCGAATTTTGTGATGGAAAATTGATCGTACGCATACAGATAAGTTTATCTTCTTTCTACAACTATGCTTTAAGAACAAAGAGTGAACGGATTCCACGTCTTTCATACCGAAAATCACAGCATAGATATATGACATGACTTTTCAAGAACCTTACATTTTTCTCTACGGATTGTGTCTTCTAGAACATACACAGTATGTCGGAAAAGTTCCCGAACTTATTTTGTAGCGCTTGTACGAGTGGCGCCACCTCTTGGACGACACCGGTACTATGTTGCTACATACCTCTAGAGTGTCTGAGAATTTTTTCACCAGTATCCGTTCATTAGTTGCCGAGATAGACGTGCTTGAGTGAACGTGTGTTTAGTACCCCGGTGCAAGCTCTACGATGGATAAGAAATTTGAACATCGTGGCGCAATTAAATTCTGCTATAAACTTAAAAAAACTTTCGCGGAAACGAAAAAAATGATCGATTCGGCTTACGGTGAAGGTGTAGTGCCGCGTACAACTGTTTACACGTGGTTCAGTCGGTTCAAGAAGGGTAGAGAGTCGTTAGAAGATGACGAGAGAAGCGGCCGGCCGTCAGCAGCTGTTACCGACGAAAACGAGGCTCGCGTGCGCGCGCTACTGAAGCAGGACTGCCACATGTCTCTCAGAATGTTGGCAGACGAACTAAACATAAGCAAGGATAGCGTCGCATTGATTTTCAAAGAAAAAATGAACCGCAGGAAGGTCTGCTCTCGATTTGTTCCGCACTTTCTCACACCAGAGCAGAAAGAAACTCGCATCCAATGTTGTCAAGATTTTATCAAGACTTGCGACACCACTCCGGGCTTTTTAACCTCAATTGTGACTGGAGACGAGACTTAGTGCTTTCCATACGATCCTTTCACGAAGCGCCAGTCATCCGCTTGGCTCAGTCCGGGCCGTGCGAGGCCTCAAAAAGTGCGCCAACAAAAATCACGGGTAAAGACGATGCTCATCGCTTACTTCGACTCCAAAGGCCTGATACACAAAGAATATGTGCCCAAAACACCACCGTGAATGCTGCGTATTACGTAGAGGTGTTAAAACGTCTGAAGCGCCGGATTAATCGCATCAGGCCCGAGTACAAGGAACCGGGATCGTGGAGTTTGCTGGATGACAATGCGCCTGCTCATTCTTCGAACATTGTGAAGCGTTATCTCGCCAAAAATCAGATCCCACGCATCAATTACGCCCCATACTCGCCAGATCTGGCTCCAGCCGACTTATTTCTATTTTCCAAGCTGAAAATGGCCTTGAAAGGACGATTTTTTGAAGATGTACCGAGCATTCAAGCGGCTTGCACCGAGCGTCTCACAGCGATAACTTCAGAGGAGTACCAGAGAGCCTTCGAATCACTCATGGAGCGCTCAAATGAGTGTATATCTAGGGAAGGGGACTATGTTAAAAGTAACTGAAATAAATTTCTTTAGATGTAATTTTCGATTTTTTATTTCAAAAGTTCGGGAACTTTTCCGACATACTGTGTAGATGAAAATCTGAAATAAATTTTATTAGATTTATTGTTTAACTCTACAAGTGCAAAAATTTCATTATAACGCTTTATCTGTTTTAATTGATAACCAAATAAGTTCTTTTAGTAACAAACTCCGAGCAGTCAAATCGAATGTAGTAGACGACATTAGAAGACTAATTTTCTTCTTTTTTAAAAATTTACAAAATAATAACACAAGAGTTCTCGCACCTGTTAAAATTCATAATTTGCCACATTGATGTTCCGATCGCGGTAAGAAGTCCTCTAAAGAATATTTTATATCTTTCATATCATATTTCTATTTGTATCTCCCTATACCCTATATCATGCTTTCTCTCTTCTACTCGTTGTACATATGATGTGAGAGCGTAATATTATTTCCGTCCGCCTTAAGCAACAGTAAAATTCTAAGCCAAGGATCTGAAAAAAGAAGGAAAATGATTTTTTTTGGTCGTCTTCTGTCCCCTCGGCGTTTTTATTTTGTATTTGCATCTTACTTGCGGGCCTCATGGGCCAAGAAGAGTAAGTTTCTTTTAATTCGTCAGAGTAGGCAAGCAGCTCTCTCGAGTACTAGTTCAAAGAGGCTCTCTTCCCTCGCCCTGAGCGGCCTAGTGCACTCGGTCGAGAAATTTAGCATTTTTAAATAGAGAAAGATTTAAAACAAATTTCTATTCAATTTTTCTTTTTCTAATTCCCCTTTTCTAGATCTTTCTAATTTCATTTTTTCAAAACTTTTCAATTTTTTAATTTTCAGTTTTTGGAATTATTCAAATTCTTCAATTTTCAATTCTTTTGATTTTTATGTTTAATCTCCAACTATAGTATATCCACCTTATTTCACTCCTTAAAATTGAGCACTGCTTTGTCTTTGCTGGACTCTCTGAGTCTAGTTCTTTCTAAGTGACTTTTTATTCCTTTTCCTTCCATACTATTTTTCGTAACTTATTCTTTTCTTAAATCTTTCTATTCTATTTTTTTTTATTGGCTTAACCATTAATGCATGCTACTCGCTCTGCTCTCCCGAACTATTGCAAGAAATCGTCAATCGTCCCTGATTGCGAGCCAGCTTTTTGTAAAAAAAAGTGATTTTTTTTAAATCTTTAGAGCGTCAAGAGCAGTTCTAATGAGCACTAGCTCAAAAAAACTCGCTCTCCTCGTCCCAAGTAGCCCTCGTGCGCTCCATCGAGATATTTCAAATTCATTAATAAAAAATTAAATTCGAAATTTCAATTTTATTTCCTTTTTCCAATTAAACTTTTCTAAGTTCTAAATTCAAGTTTTTACCAAGTTCTACTTTTACAAATTTTACAATTTTTCAATTTCAATTTTCTTTTAATTTTCTTCCTATTTTTAATTTTCAATCTTCAATCTTTAACCTTGGACTATTCACCCTATCCTTCATTGAGATCAAACACTAGTTTTAGTTTTGTGAATATACAGACTAAGGTTGCTAGCTTCAGCATACTTAGATACTATATGTGCTTGTCTGCTCATTAATGATGCCGCAGCTGCAAGATCTGACAATGAGAAAGTAGTATCGATCTGTAAATAATCAATGTCCCAACGGCCATACCACGCTGATTGCACTGGTTCTCGTCCGATCACCAAAGTTAAGCAGCTTGGATGTGTGACCGCTTGGAAACCCTGCGTGCCGTTGGTGTAGCCACCTTCAATACGCTTTCCTTGTGAAACCCCAGTAGGATAGTCAAGGCCAATAGGAAAAAAAAAAAAAAAAAAAAAAAAAAACAAGATGTCTAACAGAGGAGTTAAGATCAGCTGCAATATCATTGTTGCAAATGAGAAATAGAAGAGGGCCAAGTACTGAACCTTGGAGGACTCCCGCATTGAGCGATAAAAACGAAGAGGCACAATGATTTATATCCAGCACTGTTCATTTCCTACCAGAGCGGCAGGATACAAACCATCTGGCAACATCTGGTGATGAATTCGGATCAAGCAGCTTACGCAGAAGAGTAAAGGCTTTGCTGAAATCGAACAAAAGTAACAGTGACACAGCGCCTATCTATTCCTGCTTTAATGTCATCAGTCAATTTGTGAGCTATTAATTAAAGAGCTATTTGTATATTATAACCCTTTCAAAAACCAGATTGAAACGGATCAAGCAGTTTGCGAGTCTTAATTATACAACTGCCAGTGGACCCAACGCTCAAGAATTTTCGAGAAAAACAACAACAATGAAATAGGCCGGATGTCATTTATAGTTTTAGGCGACGCAACCTTGTTCTAGGTGATAACAAGCAATTTTTTTCCAGATGGACGGGAAAACATAATACTTTAAAGAGTCATTTACAAAACAACAGATGATTGGTCCAAGTACTGGAAAAATATCCATTATGAATACTTGTGGTATGCCATAGAATTCTCTAGCTTGGGATAAGGAGTGAGAGACTGCACTACGTACTTTAGCTAGAGTGACAGGACTGTGACAGGATAAATAAACCGTGCACTGCAAAACCAATGACAATTCTTTTTGGTAACTGGCCGAGAATAACGTTATATAATGTATCACCGGGAATACCTGAGTGCACCGTAAAAGATTTTACTTCAACTCGTGTAATTTGATTTCAGTATTAATTTCAAGGACTGACGGCAAATAATTCAAATAAAAGTAGAATAATCCAAATAAAATTATTAGGAGTACAAATTAATTCGGTCCGTTTTTTTTGCAGTCAAAAATGCATTTATTTTAAAATAATAATTAAAAGATTAATCAAAATATCGTTCATTGCTAGTTACTACTTTTTCCCACCTTTAAGGCACTTTTCGAATTCCATCTCGAAAAAATGTCTCGTCTTTTGAGATGATCCAAGTTAGGAGCCAATTTTCGTTTTCTGCGAAAGAAGTGAACCGATGACCTGCCAGATCATGCTGCATCCCTCAGAACAACCAGTAATCAGAAGGAGCAATGTCCGGAGAACACGGCGGGTGTACGGCATATGTACCTTTTATACCTGGATATGATTTTATCTATCTGAAACTTGACGTCGAAAAGCAAGTTAATAACACAAAATTTTAAATCACTCGACATCTTAACTACTTACAGTCTGTCAAGTAAGAGCGTGGTCGTGTTAATTCATAAAAAAATTTATTTGATGAAACTTTCATATTTATATATACATTGTACACATAACAAACAATGATGCAATCCGGTCAATAATGTTTCCAGTCACCACCGGCGTCAATAATTGCCTGGCATCTCCGAGGCATGCTTTCTACTAATTTGACGGCGTATTCTAGTGGCAAGGATCTCCAGATCCGACGAATTTCGTAAGACAACTGCTTCAAAGTGTATGTGCGTCTTCCACGAAGCTTCCGTTTAATATATGCCCACACATTGTCAATAGGGTTTGCATCGGGCGACTGCGACGGCCAATCCAATGTAACGATGCCAGATTGAGTCTTCCACTGAGTACAGAGCTTGCTGCGGTGTTTAGGATCGTTGTCCTCCTGCAGAATCCAATCTTCATTTTTTGTGATGAACCATCGTTTGGCAGATGGCAGTAAAGCCTTTTTGTAGATTTTTATCATTTTCTCGGCATTTAGGTTGTCAGTAAAGAGGTGCAAAGTGCCGAATCCCTGCTTTGAGAAGCAGCCCCAAAGATGCACCTTTATTCCATGTTTTACGGTCCGCTGAACAAGCCTATTGGTGGAAGTTGACCAGGCTCGCGTGAAGACAAAACGTGCCCATATAGAACATTCATCAGTAAAAATGACATTTTTAAAATCTCTATCAATATTCTCATGCGCCCAAGCGAGTCGCTTTGTCACATGTTTTTTAGTCAACAGAGGCTTCTTTATTGTGTTGCGCCATTTCAGATGATGAGTACGAAGATAAGTTCGGATAGTTTCGTAGGATATATCTAAACCTTTTGCCAATAATTTTGCTTATCCTTGCCGCAGTGTTAAAGCAGGATTCCGCGAAAACAGATTTACTATTCTTTTTTCATCTTTTTTGTTCACTTTTCCTATCGAGCCACGTTCTGGTAAATCATCGACATTTTTAGCCACTTTATATCGCTGTATCCACTTCTGTACAAATGCCTTCGACTTTCTCATATATTTAGCAGCCGCTGATTGCGACATTTTGGGATCTTTCGGGTGGATGCAAAGTAACACAGCCTCGTAGCGCGACACGTACTTAGCACTCATGGCGTTTAACGTGATTCTCTTTCAAAAGATCAACAAAAACTGAATTTTTGTTGACAATGCATCAAGGACAAAGCTTCCCTCTATCGGCTCGCGAAAAAATTAGAGCGAAATCTTTCATTACCTGTCAGTGAAGTCGACCACGCTCTTACTTGACAGACTGTACCTTCTGACTACCTGCCCCTAACTAACTACCTCTCTACTGAGGACTTGAAGCACTCAAATTAGTACTTCTCAATAATACATCAATATTGGATAATCATTTCCCTCCCACTGATGCTTTGGCGAATAGGTTTACGGTAGCTGTGACACAGGCTTAAGATATGATAGTACCTCTTAGGCGTATTACTCTCACTACCCACAATAAACCATGGATTTCTAATAGGATTAAAAAACTCATTAAGGAACGCGATAAAGTTTACCGGAAAGCATGTTTTACACAACTAGATTCAGATTTCGGTACCTTTAAGCCTCTTAGGAGTTTAGTGTCTAATCTAATTGACACAGCTAAGAATAAACTAATTGCAAATAAACTAAACTCTTCTACTAATTTGAGATCGCTCTGGTATAAGCTTAGTAGACTTGGTATCGCAAGTAGGCGTCTTTCTAGCAATAAGATTGCGATTGAAGATCTCAATAAGTATTTTTCTTAAGAAATTCTGCACTCGATGCCACTGAATTTTCTAAGATTTCATCGATTAATATTTAACCACAGTTCTCATTTCAGTGAGTGAATTTTTATTTTATTGAAAAAAACAGTTTGTGCGGCCTTGTATAAAGCGACAAGCCCTGATGATATCTTAAATCACATGATTAAACTTGCTGCACCTCTTATCACACAATTATTACTGGAGATTATAAACTCTTTTCTTGGGACTGTTCTTCCCCTATCTTTCTCTCAATTTAGAAGAGATCTAATGTGAGGCCATTACCGAAGTCAAATAAAAAAGACCATGTCGAACTTAGGCCTTATTTTCATGCTGTGTGAGCCTTCGAAGAGACGGTTACTGCAGTATAATTATCAAATTACTTAGAAAAAAACAACTTGTTTGACCCTATACAATCGAGTTTCCGTTGTGGGCACAGCATACAACTTGCTCTCCTAAAACTTACTGAGGGCAGCAGACGTAACATTGATCAGCGTCGAATCATTCTTCTGATTGACTTTGACTTCCAGAAAGTGTTTGGTTCTCTACCACGTGCCGCGTTGCTTTATAAACTACGTCTATTAAACGTCTCTGGCGGTGCTTTATTTTGGCTTGTCTTCTACTTACGCAATCGCACTTGGGCAGTTTTTAGCGACAATGGCTTGATCTCCAGCTTCATCGCCACTTCTTCTGGAGTTCCTCAGGGTAGCGTGCTTGGTCCATTATTATTTAATGTTTTTATAAACGACCTTCGCTATTCGTTATCTTACGCAAAGCACATTTTGTATGCCGATGATCTTCAGATCTATGTGTCAGCTCCGTTTGATGAAATTACAAAACTCGTAGAATGCATGTCACTTGAGACAAAAGCTATCGTGTATTGGGCAGCAGCGAATGGTATGACACTCAATGTTAATTAAACGAAAGCCCTACTTCTTGGAAGTGATGCTAATATAAGAAGCTTACGCTCTGCTTATCTCCCGCAGGTTCATACAGATGTTCAATCACTTAGCAATAGTTAACAAGTTCGTGATCTCGGCCTTATCGTTACACTCTACTAGGTTGTTCAAAAAGTTTTGAAAGCAAAATCTATAGAGCAGTAGAAGAACCAAAATTTTTACGCCATTTTAATATTTTATCTTTCATATAAACATACCCAAAGTTTAATTCCACTCTGTCGATTCATTGTTTGTTTACAAGCTATTTGAAGTTGACGTGTCAGTGTATTTTTTTTGCAATGGAAAAAACCGAATATCGTGCAGTGATAAAATTCTTTGTTTTGGAAGGTTTATCAGCAACGGAAATTTATACAAAAATGGTGAAAGTATTAAAGGAATCTGCTCCTTCATTTTTAACTGTGCATCAATGGGTTTTAGAGTTTAGACGAGGTCGAAAAAGCGTTGAAGACGATCCACGCTCAGGACGTCTAAAAAGTGCATCAACACCAGCATTCATAGCAAAAGTACAGGATATGGTTTTGGAAAATCGTCGATTGACCGAGAGAGATTTAGCAGAGGCCCTAGACATCTCATTAGGCTGTGTGAGTCATATTTTTAATAAAGTTTTGGGTTTCAGAAAGCTCTGTGCACAATGGGTGCCGCATTCGCTTACAATGGAACAAAAACACGTTCGAATGCGACTTTCTGAGCAACATTTGGAGCGTTTTCGAAAGGATAAAAAGGATTTTTTGCGTCGATTCATCGCTATGGATAAGACTTGGGTCTACCATCATGACCCTGAATCAAAACAAGAGGCTAAAGAGTGGTGTCAACCAGGCACTTCGGCACCGAAGCGAGTTCGTGTCCAGAAATCGGCGAAGAAGGTGTTAGCGTCAGTTTTTTGGGATGCAAAAAGGATTTTGCTGGTGGATTATCTCGAAACTGGCAAAACAATAAATTCTGAATATTATTGTAACCTTTTGGACCAATTGGATGAAAAAATTAATGAAAAAAGACCCGGTTTGCACAAGAAAAAAATCATTTTTCATCAAGACAATGCACCCGCTCACACAGCTCAAAAAACCATAACTAAAATAACCGAATTAAGTACGAATTGTTGCAGCATCTGCCTTATTCGCCTGATTTAGCTCCTTCTGACTTCTGGCTGTTTCCTCACCTCAAGAAATTCCTTCGTGGGAAGCATTTTTCATCAAACAAAGAGGTTATAGCCGTCGTAGAGGAGTGTTTTGCAGGCCTTGCAGAAAGTCACTTCCATAATGGGATAAACAAGTTGGAAGACTGTTGGACCAAGTGTATTGAACTTATGGGAGATTATACTGAGCAATAAAAGTAATTTCACCAACAAAAAAAAGTATCTTCATTTCCGCTTTCAAAACTTTTTGAACGACCTAGTATATTATACACCCTCATCCCTCGATTGGTCAGATCCCGTTGCTTCGGTGGTGAGGAAAGTTTTTCTTTTGCTATTGAACTCAAGAAGACTTGAGCATGTGCTTATCATTTCGTTAAGAAATATCTTGTGCAAGCTCTAATTCTACCAGTATTTGACTACGCGTCTCTAGTTTATTTGGACCTACATGATCTGTATTAAAATTTGATTATTAAAATCTGCACCGTGCGCTGAATGCCTGCATCAGATTCGTTTCCGGAAATATAGGTCTTCATAAGAGTCTCTCCGTATAGAGTCAAGCTGCATTAGATAACTGTTTCTTACAATTAGAGGAGAATGTACCTTCTAACATCCCTGGCCTTCTCTATGCTAGCACATGACTGTCCTGGCTACCCGGTATGACTCTTCAATTGCATAGACTCAGCCTCAACGCTGCGTAAGTTGTCCAGACGACTTCAACGACTTCTACAGTATCCGGTAGCCAATACTAAAACCCTTAAAAATTTGTTCATTTATGTGTCTATTATTATAAAGTTATGTTAATGATCTTGCTCTCGATTCAAGCACGCTCCCCTAGACTATGTTTAACGTTCTGTTGTGAATCGATTTGTGCTATTCACATTTTATTATTATTTTATTATTTTCATGTAAATGTTACTTTGAGTATTTTTTTCTTATTATATTCTATACTATCGTATTTTTTAAATTTTATTTTATACTTTTTTTGTTTTTGTAAAATAGTCATTGAATTTAATCTTTTATTATAGCTTTATTCATCCTTTTTGTACAATTTTATTTGTTTTCTTATTTTTATTTTCCTTTTTCTTCTACCATTTTGACGCTAATTATTATTTCATTTTGTTGACTAATATTATATCATATTTTATTTTTATTTCATATTTTATTTTTTTGACTATTACGCATCCCTATTATTGCTTTTACTTACACGACCTTTTAACATTAGTAATTTTATCTTAATTTTTCATCTCTACAGTTCTATTATCTGTTTTAATTTTCGAATTTAATGGCTATTGTCTTCCTGTTTATGTCTCGTTTTATTTTATTTATTTTTTTTTATGTGTTGTATTTATTTATTTAATTGTTTATATATACATCTATTTATTTATATTGTGCACTACTATACAGATACTAGTCTTTATAATTATTTATTGTAATTGTGTCTAGTTATTAATTATCTATTTTAAATCTATCTTAATTTTTATTGTTATATGTATTTGTTATCTTTGATTTATTTATTATTGTTATTCAATTTAATTATATTTTTATTTATTTCATCTTATTTTCTTTTATATTGCATGTTTCATTTTATAATGAGATTTTAATTCGTCTCCATATTGTAATGTAGTTTTAAGATATTTGTATGTATTCTTTTAAGCCAGATGGGGTTTTACACAATGACAGTAATGTAATAAAATAAAACTAATCTAATCTAATCTAATCTTAACTCTTTTCTAGACCGAAGGTTCTAGGCAATCCACCAGAAAATGTGAAGATACTTTTAAGGATTGCCGGGGTCGCTGATTACGAATCCGAGGTCAGATTTGCGAAATTAAATGTAGCAGCTTCAAAATGGCGGCTGTTGAATAAAAAATTTCAATTTTTTCAAATAAGAAATTGCTATCATATTATACGTCAAATTCTGAATAAAAAATATTTGCGATTATTTTCGTCTCAATTGCATAGTTTCCGAGGAAAATAATGCCGAAGTTTGCGAAACGGAATATCACCACTGTTTTCCTTTACAAGGCGGAAGAAAATTGGTTAACCTATGATTGGAACTTGTATGTTTTTATAGGTTTTTGAGGTCGCTGATTACGAATTAGAGGTCGAATTTGCTAAATTTAAAATGGCGGCCTTAAAATGGCGACCGTCTAATAGGAAATTTCAATTTTTTCAAATGACAAAAATACTACCGTATTATACGAAGAAATTCTGAATAAAAAAAATCTCTTGTGATTTGTGTCTAAATTGAATAGTTTCCGAGGAAAAAAAGGCATACTTGGCATGTCCAAAAAGTTCGTTTCTCGCAAGCGAAGTAGTGTTGATGATTGTAGATATATGCTTCCCCTTAGAACCTTTTTTTACAGCGGATATCTATATTATGCTTACGGAAATAATAGATATTCAGTTTTTACGAAGTAATATACGTTACGATGTATATGGATGTATAGGTACTACTGTGATCAAAAATTAAGATCAATTTTTAATTTAAATTTCGAGGGTTAATCGATTTGACGAGAATTGTTTTTTTTTTTAATTGGTAGCACTGTAAGAAACATCTGTGTCAAATTTCATGTCAATATATTAATTAGTTTGCAAGTGACGCTCGTTTTTGTGAACATTAAAAAGTAATTTCGGCGATTTTTATAATGTCAGATTTTAGTGAGCAAAGAAGTTGCATTAAATTTTGTCTTTGGAATGAAATTTCTTGTGCAAAAACGTTCAGCATGTTGCAGAAAGCCTTGGGTGAACAGACTTTGTCGGAAAAAAATGTTTACAAGTGTCACAAACAGTTCAAAGAAGGCAGAGACAGCGTCGAAGACAAAAAGCGTCCAGAACGACCATCGACATCAACTGATGGAAAACACATTAAAGAAATCAAAAATCTTGTTTTTGATTTTTTTTTTTTTTTAAAAAAGCAAATCAAAGCTCAATTCCTTCAATTTTGCCATTGTTTTCATGGACTTGTGGCATGGTGCATTGTCTTGGTGAAAAAGGATTTTTTTCTTCTTTATGTGCGGTCGTTTTGCTGCGATCTCCTCCTTCAAACTTACCAACGAATCAATATAATAATCACTGTTGATGGATTTACCTTTTTCCAGGTAGTCAATGAAAATCACGCCATGTGTATCCCAAAAAACAGACGCCATGACTTTGCCAGCAGACTGCTGCGTTTTTGGACGCTTTGGGCGGCTTTCGCCAGCCATGCGCCACTCAGATGATTGCCGATTTGACTCCAGAATGAAATGATGTATCCATGTTTCATCCATGGTCACGTATCGATGCAGGAAATCCTTTTTATTGCGAGTAAATAGCGATAAACAGCTCTCTGAATCGTCGACTCATTGCTGTTTTTGTTCCACTGAAAGCAATCGCGGCACCCACTTGGAAAAAACTTTTTTCATGCTCAATTTTTCATGAAGGATTGTAAATACGCTTCCAGATGATATCTGTGTCATTTCTGCAATCTCACGGACCTTTACTTTGCGATTTTTCATTACGATTTCTAACACTTCACTCACATTTTCCTGTGCAACGGCTCCCAATGGCCTACCCGAACGTTCCGCATCGTTTGTGTCCGTACGACCACGTTTAAATTTAGCATACCAACGACAAATCGTTGGTTTGGATGGAGAGGAGTTCGGGTAATGTTTTTCAAGCCATTGCTGGGCTTCTACGGTGTTTTTACCCATTAAAAAACAATGTTTTATCAACACGCGAAACTCGCTTTTTTCCATTTTTCAAACAAATTACAAAGTGACTACTCTAACCTCGATAACTCTGCTGTCTGTGATCCAATCGACGTGAAATTTTTACATGTTTCATGTAACGGTTCGGACTCTATGGAAACGTGGCCAGTTTGGTACTACTAGCACCATCTCTGGGTTAGTCTCGGGACTTATCGAACGATGTGTTACATGCCACAGAAACCTATAAAACGGGGGTACAAAGTATGGAGTTTGGCTGATTCGAAGACGGACTTTATGATTAAAACTGAACTGTATATTGGCAAATTAACAAAATGTTATATAGAAGATCCTCTTGGAGAACGTGTAGAATTGAACCTTGTAGTAGGCGTGTACTCTGTTCCAACAGTTCGTACAAATCCGGAAGGTTTGCCAAATATGATGAAATGCAAAGAAAAAAATGCAAAGAGAAGAACACAAGTACAAGACTAAAAGAAATGTCGCTGCTATCAAATGGATGGATACTCAACCTGTTACATTGCTTTCTTCAGCTTTCAACCCTACATATACTGTAGAAATCAACAGAAAATTGAGAAATGGTTAGCAAATTTCTTTACAATGTCCAACTAGCATACAAGCTTATAATGATGTTATGGGTGGTGTTGATCGAATTGATCAATTACGAGAAAGATATATGATAGGAAGAAAATTAAAGAAATGGTGGCATCCAATTATGTATTACTATTTTGACATGGCTATCATAAATTTGTATATATAATACAAATGCTACAAAAAAGGCGTATGCGAAGATTAGTTATCGGACAGAATCAATTTAGCGAAACAATTAGCAAATACTTACGATGGCAGAAAACGATTCATGCAAGAAGCATTATAACCTAATGCGAAGAAGCGAACATAACTTCAAATTCGCAATATTCCATAAAAAAGAAAATTCATAAAAAAAAAGTTATGTTTTGATATTTTTTATTTCTTCTTTGTTTTAAAAATATGTTTAAAAAAAAAGTAAGAAATAACAAACGAACAGCACATCAAAGACCGAACTTCAGTCGTCACGTGGTGTAATGCGTCAGTAGATATATTTATTACTGAAACCAATGAAGCAGAAGGCATTTATAAATTTTGCGAATCACAGAATCTTATAGGAGAAGTTGTAATATCTGACATATGATATTTTATTAAAATCCACCATACAGATTCCGCCAACTCAATACGGTAATATCTTTATTTAAAAAAATTGAAATTTTCGATTAGACGGCCGCCATTTTAAAGCCGTCATTTTGAATTCCGCAAATCTGACCTCGAATTAGTAATAAGCGACTCCGAAACCTATTAAAACATACGAGTTCTAATCATAGGCTAGTCCATTTTTTTCCGCCTGGTAAGGGAATGCAGTCATGCGTGATATTGCGTTTTGGAAACTTTGGCATGATTTTCCTTGGAAACTATACAATTTAGACAAAAATTACAAAAGATATTTTTATTCAGAATTTTATGTATTAATACGGTAGTATTTTTTTCATTTAAAAAAATTGAAATTTTCGATTAGGCGGCCGCCATTTAGAAGCCGCCATTTTAAATTTCGCAAATCTTACCTCAGATTTGCAATCAGCGACCCCGACAATCCTTAGAAGTACCCTCGCATTTTCTAGTATTTTGCCTAGAACCTTCGACCTCGAAAAGGGTTAAAATTTGTTACTTCTCTGTTGCCTGAGGGTCGCACACGTGTCACTTGCATAGCATAAGACTTTTTTTTTATGACAAATAACACTACCCAACTGTTAGTTACCGACTTGAACAAAACTTTGAACATTGATAAAGTACTAAAAAATATTGAACTTGTGTTTTTTATTTTGGCGGGATCCGCTTTCTGGGGATAGAAGCCACTCGTAACTAACCCCAAGTAGGTTAATCCACCCTACCCAAAGTACACCTAGTTTATTCTTTTATCTTTTTTAAATAATTAAGCTCCCGGCTGCATGTTAACCTACATAACCATCTACCACTTTACCATTATAACCCGTTGCAACACCTATGTTATACTTACATCTACAAACTACCCCTATGAAACCACAGGCAGACGATCCCAGCTAACCATCAGATCAGTGAGTTTTTTTCATTTATTGTTTTTACGAAAATTAAATTTTGCACCACAAGAAGGCTAACTCACAAAACCACTGAACTGCTAACCTAACCTACCCCTCGAAACTACCCCTACCGAACCACAAGCAAGCAAACCCACTTAAATCTGGGAACAGCGAGTTTAGTCGTTCATGTTTGTTTAAAAATTTTATTCTAAATTCTTAGCTCATTAACTCATTAAATCACCTAACCCTCAATCCAACCTACCCCTAAAAACTACCCCTAACAAACCTCAAGTAGGCTAATCCACCTAATCTATGGTACAGCGAGTTCAATCGCTTAGTTTTATTAAAATAATTAAATTTTACGCAACAGCTAATCTAGCTAACTACTTACTTCCTAACCATCTAACCCATCAAAACACCTACTTCTAATCTAACTGCCGCTATTAATCATCCCTACCAAACCATGCGCAGGCGAACCCACCTGACCCTGAGAAAAACGAGTTTATACACTTATATTTGTTTAAATAATTCGATTCTATACTAAAAGCGAACTGACTCACCAAATTACATAAAGCTAAATTTACCCATATAAGCTAACCCTGAAACCACCAAATCATATCACCGAATTATCAAATCACTAAGCTTATAAAATATTTTTTTCAAAAGATAACAAAACTTTGCCACACCGCTGTGATAAATACTTTGAATAAAAGATTGCCTTTATCACCACTTGATTAAATAGCTATTAAAAATCTAACTTCTCTTTAAAATACAAAGCGACCATAATAAGAGTCAAGTGATATGCTAAATTCAATCGGTAACCTTTACGCGGATATATTGTATAGCTCTAATGTCGACGGTACTTTAACCCGTTTCGGCCCAGAATGCCACTTGGGACATATAGCTCTTCGAGGCTCTATAACTAAAGCTATTCGCGTTGAAAAAAATTGAGAAGTACATATTCGTATAGTTTAAGGTCCGCCCTTTCCGATAGTAAACTCGAAATTCCTCTAAAATGTAATAAATATGAGAAAATTCAGTTTTAACAAAAGAAATCATGATTTTTTCACACTTTTTTTTCAAATCGAATTTTAAAGGTTTTCTCGGTCTGTAACGTACCTGGAACCTCAATAACCCGTGGAATAAATGTCTAAGCATTAGAAATACGTGATTTAGATATCGATTTTTTGCCTTAGTGTTTTCAATATGGCGTCCAGGATGCAAAATTTTTTTGCATACATTCATTAATTTTTTTTTTCGAAAAATATGAACTTACGAGAAAAATCACCAAGAGTAAAAAGTTCTTAGAATTGCTTAAAGAATGTACTAGAATTTTTGAAGAGTTTTGAGCAATTTAGACATTTTTTAAACCATAAATCGATTGGTGTGCAAATACTGCAAACTTATACGAAATAATAGTATTTTGATATTTCAGAATTTTTTTGCAAAAAAAGAAGTTGCGGAAAGAATCATTAAGAGTAAAAAATTCTTAGAATTGCTCAAAGAATGCTCTGAAATTTTTTTGAAGCGTTTAGAGCAATTTTTTCAATTTTGCAAAAATTTAGTAAGCAAAATTAAAAAAAATTGCTCAGAACTCTTCAAAAAAATTAGAGTGCATTCATTAAGCAATTCTAAGAACTAATTTCTCTTGGTGATTTTTCCCGTAAGTTTATATTTTTCGAGAAAAAAATTAATGAATATATGCAAAAAAATTTTGCATTCCGGCCGCCATATTGAAAACACTAAAGCAAAAAATCGATATCTAAATCACGTATTTCTAATACTCAGACATTTATTCCACGGGTTATTGAGGTCCCAGGTACATTGCAGACCGGAAAAACCTTCGAAATTCGATTTGAAAAAAAGTGTGAAAAAATCATGATTTTTTTTGTTGAAATTGAATTTTCTCATAGTTATTACATTTTAAAGAAATTGAGTTCACCGTCGAAAAGGGCGGACCTTAAACTATAAGAATATGCGCTTCCCAATTTTTTTCAACGCGAATAGCTTTAGTTATAGAGCCTCGAAGAGCGATATGTCTCGAGTGGCATTCTGGGCCGAAACGGCTTAATAGATTACATAGGTTAGCCTGCTTGTGGTTTAATAGAGATAGTTTAAAGGTTTATTCAGGAGATAGGTGGATTGGTAGGTTCGCTCGGAATCAATTTCTTTCTAAATTTAAACTCGCTGTTCATGGTTAGGTAGGTTAGCCTGCCTGTCGTTCGGTAAGGGTAGTTAGTAGGTGAAAATTGGGATAGGGGTAGGTATTTTAATAGGTTAGAATAGTAATAGTAAAGTGGTAGATAGTTAGCTGGGTTGACTAGTAGCCTGGAGCTTAATTATTTTAAGAAAACAACGAATAAACTTAGTGTACTCTGGGTAAGGTGGGTTAACCTACTTGGGATTGGTTAGGGGTGGTTACTACCCCCAGAAAACGGATTTTGCAGAATTAAAAAAACATAAGTTCAATATTTGTTAGTACTTTATCGATGTGCAAAGTTTCAATCAAATCGATAAGTGACAGTTGAGTAATGTTATTTGTCAGAAGGATCAACTAATATTTTAAATTTATATTACTTAAGTTTATTTATACATTTTTAATTCAAACTAGAGTTCAAAATTAGAGTCTTGGGGTTTTGTAGGCAAAGCAGTTTTGGAGTGTAGAGCGATATTCTTTACCTATATTTTTAGGATAAATGCAAGTAATAGAGGGAGATCGGTCTGGTGATGTTACCGATAGGTTTCTCGTCGTGTGATAATAATTTGTTTGCAGGTGTATGTGCGTAGATAATGAAAGACAAAAATGAGGAAAATTAAATTGTGTGTGATTTCAATGTCGAACTTTATACTAAAATGACAAACTAAATATTCAAGATCAGCTTTAATATAAATTAATTTTGAAAATAAAACAATTGTTTTCAAATGTATAGAAGTATAAAATCAATCTTATTTTATAGTACCCTCCGGTTACTTCTGGCCATCCTAAACCAAAATTAACAGAACTTTAAAGTTTTATACGAGGTCTGGCTATTTAATAACGAGACTGCGCGCCTAGAGGGCGCCGTAGAGGGGTGGGGAAAAAAACGAGTAGTGCGTTGGGTATCTAGATATCTTGCCTATGCACGTAATAAAACACGTTCTCGTCACTATTATTGTATTTGTGCAGTAGCGGTTTGAAACGAACGTGTTTTTTTCTCGTGCCGAAGACCATGTGCGACGAAAAACAGGAGCAACGTATCAATCTCAAATTTCTCGTTAAATTGAAAAAAAACTCCGACTGAGTGCTGTAAATTGTTGCAGGAGGCGTATGGGGACGATTCTCTATCTCGTGCGCGTGTTCTTGAGTAGTGTAAGTGCTTCAGTGAGGGCCGAGTGAGCACTGAAGATGACCAACGCCCAGGTCGCCCTGTCACTGTTTCAACTCTGGAAACAGTGACCAAAATCAACCAACTTGTGCGTACAGATCGTCGAATGAGCATCTGGATGATTGCCAAGGCTGTAAACGTCAATAAAAAAACGGTTAGACAAATTTTACACGAGGAATTACACATGACAAAAGTCTGTGCGAAGTTGGTGCCAAAAAACCTGACTCCTGACCAAAAGCTCTTGCGTCAACAGGTCTGCTCAGATTTCCTTGAAAGGTTAAAAAAAGATTCCGGACTGATGAAAAACATTATTACTTGCGACAAAACGTGGATTTTTCAATACGATGTTGAAACAAAGCGGCAATCGGTGCATGGGAAGACGCCTGAATCGCCCAGAATCAAAAAAGCAAGGATGTCTAAATCAAAATTCAAGGCAATGTTGATCGTTTTTTTCGACATTAACGGTATCGTGATGACTGAATGGGTTCCAGAGGGTCAGACTGTCAACCAGACTTACTATTTGTCAGTTTTGGCAACACTGCGAGAACGAGTTCGTAAGAAACGGCCCGAGTTGTGGAAGAACAACTCGTGGATTTTGCACCAGAACAACGCACCTGCCCATAACGCGCTATCTGCGAAGCAGTATTTGGCCGGTAAGCGCACTCCAGTGCTCGAACACGCGCCGTACTCGCCAGATTTGGCACCGTGCGACTTTTTTTTTGTTTCCGAAGATAAAATCTGCTTTGAAAGGGACCCGATTCGAGTCGATGGAAGCGGTAAAGCAAAAAACGGCAGAGCTCCTAAAGGCCCTCACCAAAGAAGACTTCCAGCACTGCTTCGATCAATGGAAAAAACGTATGGAAAGGCGTGTGGCGAGGGAAGGGGAGTATATTGAAGGGGAGCATTCGAATGTAGAATAATTTTTATAATAAAACCCTTTTTCGTAACCAGTCTCGTTATTTAATAGCCAGACCTCGTATATCGATGTAGAATAATTATAGGATCTCTTGCGTGATCTCACTTTTCAGGTTTTCTCAAGACCTTATAAATAATATGGGTTATGTGTATATAATTTTATACATTTTGATTTTTGTTTTTTTTTTTTATACTTTATTACGTGAAAAAAAAGGAAGTTTCTTGAATTTTTTCTCTCTAACTTCAACGTGGTTTATTTTTATCGGAGGTAAATATTTAAAAATCTGACCATTTAGAAGCTCTTTCCAAAAGCTATTATTCAACAGCAGGGCTGAGGCGAGGCGGCGATGACTTGCGCACTTCTTCTTAGTGTTTTAGCACGCTTACCTATTTCGCGCTTTCTCTCTCTTGCACTCTCACTATCGCCAAGGGTCACTGCCTTTTTCAAACTCTCCGACTAGTGTTAGCTCGTGTCAGCAATCGGCTGGCAACTCATCGATAACCTACTATTGTCGATCTACGATCGTCGTGTCAATCTGGCACCAGCGGGTTGCTATTGTCTATCATTACAATCTCTTAACAGACAAAGAGCAAGCTAAACCTGTTACCCGTAATTGCACGTTTAAATGTTTTTGCGCACGAAATATTAAAAAAAAGCTTCTCGACTCTAGATTGGCTACTTATCTAGAAAAATTTAGTGAGAAGAAACTATGCTTACGCTGCCTACGGTTTACAAGGTTTTTTTGACTCACTTTTGACTTACTCGTAGCTCGAGCTATATTGATTGGCGATCGTTTTGACCGCCGCGCAACGAGTCTGTGGCAAGATGCAAGCCTAGCGCGTGATCCAATCACGCTTATAAATTAGAAGTATTAACTAATACTTAAGCACACACACACGTTCAACGCTATCTACATGTGCGTTGCCGAGTCTCTGCTCGGCTAACGTCGCATGCGATTAACTGCTCTATTCTTTGTCGACTCGCGTTGTTAAGTATAAAAACTATAACGTCGTGGGTCTGCTTGGTAACATACAGCTCAACCTGCAAAAACTCTGGCTCTAGCTCTTGCGACTGCTTGTACGATAATTTCCTCTTCACAAAAAGCAAAAAAAAAAAGTATTTCTATTTTTAGTGTAAAAATTAATAAAGATTTATAAATAAATTCAATTTTTAAATTGAGTTTGAGTCGTAAATGAAAAAATCAAGTAATAAATTTGACCAAAAATATCATTAACTTTAAGAATGCACGCGAAATTGTAATGTAAACATCGTTGTTACGCGATAAGGGAGGCAAGCTCGATATTTGCACTTTGCTTACAAATGTTATTTTTCAAAAACGAACATCGTAGCCACAATACGATGAAAAACTTATAGAATTTGTAAATGAATATGATGATTATTGTCGAATCAAACGTACAAATGACAAATACAAAATGTTAATTGTCCAACAATGTTGTGAAGGAAAACACGAGCATACAACGAATTCAGAGACATGCTTGTGTAAAATATATTCTTCTCCTATCTGTACGAATATAAAAAAATTATGGTAGAGTCTTACGGATAAATATACTAAATACGGTTACTATATAGTAAAGACGACTATATAGTAAAGACGGTTCGAATTAATCGTACTTCTAACAATAACTTTAAAAAGCTGAGTATTTTTAACCTAAATTATCCGTTTATGAAATAAACTCTATAATTGTTACTTAATTTTGACTGCATATAATGATAATAATCCCTTGCTACGGTTAATTTTGAAGATGGAACTGTAGTGGCACAGTCGCTTGCAATTTTAGATTCCACAAAATCTGAAAAAGTGTAAAATTTTATCACCAATAAAATCCGATATCAAACTGCACACGTAAGTAATATTCACAATCGCAGTTCATACTATCGTGATCGAAATTGACGTGCTCGTTATTAAAGACCATACGAAAGAAAAAGTAGGTATTAAAATGCTGATAGTTTTTCTTCGCCCGATTTTCAGGATGAAAAGGCTAGGAACAATGACGTGCAGCAATAATCGACATGTAACAACCGCTGTCCTACTGATATATATTCTCCTTCTGGAATAAGTTCTCACTGTTTTTTTTTTTGCAAAATAAAACTTTATTTAAAATATAAGGCACAAAAACATTTCACTCAAAGTATTGCCCATTACTAGAGACCACTTTCTGGCAGTAAATGAATCCCGCGTGGGAAAAACGATACGTCTTTTGAGGCTATCCAAGAATCGATCCATTCTTTAGTATCTTCGTAAGAATGGAAGTGCTGCTTAGCCAGACCATGTGCCATCGAACGAAATAGGCGAAAATTGGAAAGGGCTATGTCAGGTGAATACGGCGGGTAGGGTAGAACTTCCCATTGAAGCGTTTTCAGATAGGTTTTCACTGGTTTTGCAACATGAGGCTGAGCGTTGTCATGTGACAAAATCACTTTGTCGTATCTCTGCTCGTATAGCGGACGTTTTTCTTTTAGTGACAGTCTCATTTGGTTTGAGCAGCTCATAATAAATGACACCCTACTGATCTCACCAAATAAAGAGAAGAAGCTTCGAACCATGGATATTTGGTTTTTAAGACGATGTTGATGCATGGCCGAGCTTACCCCAGATTTTCTACGCTTTGGATTATCGTAGTGTATCCACTTTTTATCGCCAGTCACGATACGGTGCAAAAAAGTTTTCTTTTGTGCCGTTGAAGCAGTAGTTTACAAGTGAGAAAACGCTGTTCAACGTCTCTCGGCTACTATTCATACGGCACCCAATGTCCTTGCTTCTGGATTATTCCTAATACATTTAAACGTTTTGAAACTGTTGACTCATCTACTCGTAATATTTTTCCAAATTCTGCTAGCGTCTGACGTCGGTCTTGATTAAGTAATTCCTCCAATTCTTTGTCTGCAAATTTTAAATAAAATTTAATTAATTTTAATTTTAATTAAAATTGCGCTAAAGTGAACTGTCATAAATTGAAATTTAAGGTTAGAAAGTTAATTTTTTTAATTAAAAGGTCTCATCTTCGACAAAACAGCGAGAACTTATTCAAGGTCCTAATATTATCTGTACTGAAAAAATTTCGAAGGCATGATATCCGACGTAGTTTCAGAATTTGTCTAAAGTTAATGCTTACTACGTTATAAACAATTTTATGCAAAAAAAAAACAATTATTTTACTGAAAAATATTTTCGATTGAATATTTTTATATAAAACCGGTAATATACATATCCTTTCCTGGATAGAAACGCGTTTTTGAGTCCTAAATTTTAAAATGTGTACGGTTCTAAAAAAATAAGCGATTCAAAATAAAGATCCTTAAAATGGCGTCTAAGATGAAAATTTTTTTGAAAAATTTTAGGATGCTTTAACTCAAAGAATGTGAACTTTTCTTAGAAAATGATTAGAATGAAAAGTTCTTGGAATTCATCGAGGAATATATAGTTCTTTGAAGAATTCTAAGCATTTTTTGATCTTTGCGATTTTTTCAAAAGTTTGTAGTTTTCGTGGAAAAATTCTCAAACTTTCTACATAATTTATTTCATAAATGTATATACCTATTCTCAATGCACGTGCAGTCATTAAAAAGAAAGAAGAAATTTCGTAAATTCCGTTAGCCGTTGATGAATATAACCGTTGCCCAACTCTAACCTTGTTGAAGTAGAATTATAAAATTCTCATTTTGTTTTTTTTTTTTGAATTTTTTTCATTTTATTTTTGGTTTTACTTTGGGTCATTTTTAGGTTTGCATGTTTCTATTTTTTTTTTTCTAATTACTTTCTGGAGACTATTCTTCATATTTTCTGAAATATTCGAATGATTTACTGTGTTTTGATGTAAAACAAGGTGCACACTGGTGAGTATTCAACCAACACATTTTTATTGCTCCTTCATCCACAATTTTTAAAATTGATACAATTTTTCTTCTTTGAGACAGTTTCATGCTTATGTTCTTCCCAATTGATGTTTGTTTTTGCCAAGTTGTTTGGCTTTCAAGAACAGCCAGCGCTGTAATTTTGTTCCGATTTTTTTGTTCTTAGTTACTAAATTCTTTAGAATGGTAGCATTCGTTATCGACAATTGAATGAATCTCACAAAAATAACCCAAGTTCATTTGTTGGATCTAATAGGATTTTTCAAATCACTGCAATGTGAATCGTGAAGATCCACATCACCCATATATTGATTGTAGTAGCACCAACAATAAGTTCCTTCAACTCTAAAGAAAAAAATAATTCTAACAGTTCACAAAAGAACGGCGAATTTTATTTTGAACATTTGTAGTAAGCAATAAAAAATTATAAGGAGTATCATTAACATATTTACAATTTGTCCATTCATACTTATGGCCCAGTTCCAATTTTTTCTGATTCTCGCCGTAGGTGTCCATAACATTACAATAAGAAATACCAGGAACTTCACGCAATAAACCTGAATACTCTTGAAATACACTTACTGCTTGAACATCTGCATTATCTGTGGCACCCGATTTTTCAAATTCAATATCCAAGTCTAAATCGCCAGAGAAACCAGTAAGAAGAATCATTATTCAAGAATTTTCATCTTCCTTAATACATACATTTTGTCTTATTCAAAACGATTTTCTTTATTTAGTACAGATAATATGAAAAGAAAAATTGGATGAAAATTTATTTACAATTTGAGACATCTGAGAGTTAATAAGTTGAACTATTGCATAATTCTTCTGCATAAGAATCCGACGATTATTTTTGTATGATTAAGTTAGATCTATCAGTTGTTTTCTAAACTAAATAAAAAATTTTTAGAGTAATTTTGATCTAAACATATTTTGAAAGATTCAACAATACAGAACTATTTGAACATCTTTTACACTTTCCTAAATGACAATCTGGGTTTAAAATTTAACATATCAGTTATCTTTTTTATTTGCAAAAGGATCTTAAAGTATTTGTAACGTCTTTAATATTAGCAATAACTTTTAACATTAGATTTTCATGAATTGTTAATACAAAAACTGAATGTATGCTAGCAAATACATAGTGATTTAATCGGGATTTTGCAAAGACACTAAAACCAAGTAAGTGGTTATCATTATTAAAGAAATACTGCTGAAGCAAAACTGTTAAATTACTCATTAGCAAACGCTTTCCAACTGCAGTTTTTTTTCTATCAGTACTTACGATAATTGTGTTTTTTTTATTAAAAATAATTTTTTATTAGCATTACTGTTATAAAAGTAACCAACTTCCTGTACTATCGAATCAGGTAATCTTTTTCCATATTTGCTTGTTGCTGATGCTAAGACTCTATGTAACTTTCTTATATCTCTTTCTAATTGTCTTAAAACTCCAAACTCCCTTAATACTTGGCATATTAATCATAATAATAGAACAAATGCCAAATACTTATTCGAATAAAATCATTTTAAGTCCAGCTTATCAATTTTTTTTTTTTTTTAATAAAGCCAGATTTTATTCTTCCAATTCCCGAAGCTCATGATTTTGATTTACAAAATTATGTTATAAAACATAGGTTCTGTAAGCACTGACTCTAATTAATTTGGTTATAGAAGATAATCTTTGGAATAAGAGCTATAATGGATCATCAAAACAATTTTTGTCAATTAAAGCTACTAAATTGGTAGAAATAATGAATTTTTCTAAATCTGTATCTAAGTTATCGAACTCGAGAATTGAGTGTGGCCATAAATCTTGAATTTAAAGTAGTCAAATAGGTCCTTTCTACCATAAATATAATAAAAATAAAGCGGAAAGATTTATTCCTCCACATGGTGAGTCTGCAGGATTATCTTCTGATCAAACATGAAACTAGCGAGCATTAGAACTACGTGCAGCATGAATCAATTTAAGTTTTATGGGTTATCATTTATCTTCGTACTCATGCAGTCTAACAGACTGCTGTTTCCGACACACTTACAGTTAAGTAATGGAGATGATACTTTGTAAATTCAGTAGCTTTGTATACGAGGATAGTCCCAAAAGTACCCGACCTGACTTATGAATACAGGTAGTTTTAAAAAAAAACAATTGCTGCGATTGACAATACCACCTTTCAACAACTTAATGTGAAAAATTCATAACGGTACGTTTATAATTATTTTTTTTACAGACATCCAAAGTGAACGCTCTCAGTGAATTTGTAAACATGGAAAAAATCGGGCATCGTTATGTGATACAATACTTTTATTTGAAAGGTCTAAGTCCAACCAATATCAAAGCCGAGTTGGATTCTACTCTAGGGAAGTCTGCTCCTTCGTTTACAACGGTCAAATATTGGGTAGCTAAGTTTAAGCGAGGTCGTACGAGCTGCCAAGATGAACACCGCAGTGGTCGACCAAGTGAGGTCACTACGTCAGAAAATGTTAAGGAAATCCACAAAATGATATTGGATGACCGTCGACTGAAAGTGCGCGAGATAGCAGACATGGCAGGCATTTCAAAAAGTGGAGTGGAGAGGTAATCGCGGCCTGCAGGCCAGGCTACGCACACAAGCGCGCGCACGAACATACAGGCACGCTTATACGTACATTCTATAGTTAGCGTCGCGAATTTTTTTCCAGTATCGCCACATTCGAACTTCTATCTTTGAATTTCACTTCGAAGCGCCATGGCGCGCTATTAATCATACGCGTGCGCAGCGGACAGCTTCGCTCGTTTGAATGCATCGTGCGTGCTATTTTTTTGTCAGCGTATAACATGACATCGGAAATACATAAGAACGCGCGCCGAAATGCGTATTCTTTGCCCTTGCGTGTATACATACCATTTGGTATACACATTTATATTTATATAGACACTCACTTGCCATAAGAAGGCAATTTTTTTAAGAAACAAAATAAATAAAGAAATAACTTTTTTTTGTTGTAAAATTATTATTTTTATTTATTGTTATAAATAACGTAGAAAGTAATAAAATACTATTGCAAAATAAATTTCAATTTTGTTAAAATTTTTTTTTATATAAAGAATATTTAAATTTTTTATTATTGATCAGATCAGTTTTAGAAATGGTTAATAAAAATTTCAATATAATATTCTATTTCAATTAAAAATATAAATAACTTTTTAAACATTTTAAAATATGTCAATTTCATGTTTACTTATTTCTCTTTGATATTGAAAATACATTAGTCGCTTAAATAAAAAATTTTTTTGTATACAATTCAATTATCTTTAAAAATTTGATAATAATAAATTTTTATGTTTGAATATTGAATAGTGATTTTCTTTTAATATGTTTAAAATATATTTCATGTTCAATTTATTAAAATCATTTAATCGAAATATTCTTGTTCGTTGATAAAAATTATTTTTACGCCAAAACAAATTTTTCTATTATTTTACATTTAAAAGTTTCTTATGAAATTATTAAAAGAATTTTAATGTGGTTAAATTATTATGCATTATATTATTTTACTTAGAATTATTTGTATAAGAATAGAAATTTTGATCTCACAGGTAAGAACTATAATCTTTTTAATTAATATGCATAATTTAAATGACATTTTATAACTAATAATTAAGTTATTTTTTTTAAATAATATCGTTTATGTATACTCAAAAGTGTATTATTTAAAAATATTTTACGATAATTTAATTGTATTTAAAATAGTTTTTGGTTTGAGTGACAAATGCATTTTCAATTTCAAAGAGTTATCATTTAACAATTAATTGACATATTTTTAAATGTTAAAGCTGTTAATATTTTTAATTGAAATGCCATATCATGTTAAAATTTTTATCAACAATTTATAAAACTGTTCTGATCAATAATAAAAAATATAAATAGTTCTTATGTAAAAAAAAATTTTAATTAAATTAAAATTAATTTTGTAATAGTATCTTATTACTCTTCACGTTATTTATTATAATAAATAAAAGATTAATTTTCCAATAAAAAAAGTAATCTCTTCATTTATTGTTTCATTGAATTATAGCAATCTTATGGCAAGTGAGTGTCTACATATATATACAGGGTGAACCATTTTAAGTGACCCACCCAAATTTCTCCGTTGGTAAGCCAGATACAAAAAAATGTTATAGACAAAAGTTGTATAGTTTTGAGAGGGATATAAGATGGTACCATTGGTTTGACCTTAAAGAGTAATTTGAAGGTCACATGAAGATAACCTTGAATTTCTTTAATGGAACCTACTATTTCTTGTTACATATTCTTGTTGGTTATCTCAAGAGCTTTCCAAAAAACTATAATAAAATATTTTTCCATTAAGTAATTTTTAAATTATGAGGCTTCAAAGCAGTACTTTGCCGTACTGTTTGTTTACAGTCTGTCAAGTAAGAGCGTGGTCGTGTTAATTTGTAAAAAAATTATTTGATGAAACTTTCACAATTTTATATACATTGTATACATTACAAACAATGATGCAATTTGGTCAATAATGTGTCCAGTCACCACCGGCGTCGATAATTGCCTGGCATCTCCGAGGCATGCTTTCTACTAATTTGACGGCGTATTCTAGTGACAAGGATCTCCAGATCCGACGAATTTCGTAAGACAACTGCTTCAAAGTGTATGTGCGTCTTCCACGAAGCTTTCGTTTAATATATGCCCACACATTTTTAATAGGGTTTGCATCGGGCGACTGCGACGGCCAATCCAATGTAACGATGCCAGATTGAGTCTTCCACTGAGTACAGAGCTTGCTGCGGTGCTTAGGATCGTTGTCCTCCTGCAGAATCCAATCTTCATTTTTTGTGATGAACCATCGTTTGGCAGATGGCAGTAAAGCCTTTTTGTAGATTTTTATCATTTTCTCAGCATTTAGGTTGTCAGTAAAGAGGTGCAAAGTGCCGAATCCCTGCTTTGAGAAGCAGCCCCAAAGATGCACCTTTATTCCATGTTTAACGGTCCGCTGAACAAGCCTATTGGTGGAAGTTGACCAGGCTCGCGTAAGGACAGAACGTGCCCATATAGAACATTCATCAGTAAAAATGACATTTTCAAAATCTCTATCAATATTCTCATGCGCCCAAGCGAGTCGCTTTGTCATATGTTTTTCAGTCAACAGAGGCTTTTTCATTGTGTTGCGCCATTTCAGATGATGAGTACGAAGATGGGTTCGGATAGTTTCGTAGGATATATCTAAACCTTTTGCCATTAATTTTGCTTGTCCTTGCCGCAGTGTTAAAGCAGGATTCCGCGAAAACAGATTCACTATTCTTTTTTCATCTTTTTTGTTCACTTTTCCTATCGAGCCACGTTCTGGTAAATCATCGACATTTTTAGCCACTTTATATCGCTGTATCCACTTCTGTACAAATGCCTTCGACTTTCTCATATATTTAGCAGCCGCTGATTGCGATATTTTGGGACCTTTCGGGTGGATGCAAAGGAACACAGCCTCGTAGCGCGACGCGTACTTAGCACTCATGGCGTTTAACGTGATTCTCTTTCAAAAGATCAACGACAACTGAATCTTTGTTGACAATGCATCAAGGACAAAGCTTCGTTCTATCGGCTCGCGAAAAAATTAGAGCTAAATCTTTCATTACCTGTCGGTGAAGTCGACCACGCTCTTACTTGACAAACTGTAAATGCGTTTATCTTACGAGGGTAGTCCCAAAAGTACCCGATCTGATTTATGAATACAGGTAGTTTTAAAAAAACAATTTCTGCGATTGACAATACCACCTTCCAACAACTTAATTTGGAAAATTCATAACGGTACGTTTATTATTATTTTTTTTACAGACATCTAAAGTGAACGCTCTCAGTGAATTTGTAAATATGGAAAAAATCGGGCATCGTTATGTGATACAATACTTACATTTAAAAGGTCTAAGTCCAACCGATATCAAAGCCGAGATGGATTCTACTCTAGGGAAGTCTGCTCCTTCGTTTACAACGGTCAAATATTGGGTAGCTGAGTTTAAGCGAGGTCGTACGAGCTGCCAAGATGAACACCGTAGTGGTCGACCAAGTGAGGCCACTACGTCAGAAAATGTGAAGAAAATCCACAAAATGGTATTGGATGACCGTCGACTAAAAGTGCGCGAGATAGCAGACATGGCAGGCATTTCAAAAAGTGCCATGCATCGCATTTTGACCAAAAATTTGGACATGAGAAAGCTGTGCGCAAGATGGGTGCCGCGTTTGCTCGCAATGGAGCACAAACAGCAACGTGAGGATGTTTCCATCGAGTGTTTGACAATGTTTCGCAGCAATAAAGCCATGTTTTTGCGTCGATTCATAACCATGGACGAAACATGGGTCCATCATTTTACACCTGAGACGAAGGAGCAGTCAAAGCAGTGGACTAAAAAGGGAGAACCGGCTCCAAAGAAAGCAAAGACAGTTCAGTCAGCTGGCAAGGTCATGGCATCCGTTTTCTGGGATGCGCGTGGAATAATATTTATTGATTATCTCGAAAAAGGAAAAACAATCAACGGCGCATATTATGCAGCCGTATTGCAGCGTTTGAGTGATGAAATCAAGAAAAAACGGCCCCATGTGACGAAAAAAAAGTGTTGTTTCATCACGACAACGCACTAGTCCACACGTGCGTCATTGCGATGGCTAAAATCAATGAGTTGAAGTTCGAATCGCTTCCTCACGCACCCTATTTGCCAGATCTAGCTCCCTCGGATTATTTTCTTTTACCAAATTTGAAAAAATGGCTCGGCGGCAAAAGATTTGTCAACAATAAAGAGGTAGAGTCTGCGGTTAATAGGTATTTTGAGGAGCTTGACGGTTCCTACTATAAAGCGGGTATCGAAGCTATTGAACATCGTTGGAAAAAGTGTATTGAACTGAAAGGAGAATATGTTGAAATATAAGAAACATTTTCGCAATTTTTTTACTGTTTTCTTTGTCGGGTCGGGTACTTTTGGGACTGCCCTCGTAAGTGTTCTCATCGCATGCCTTACGATACTGCCCCTTGGCTGGTTGTGAAATTGGTAACGTTGTAGTGCGAAACGGGATTTTCCTTTCCATTGAGACTTTTGATTAGCATGCTAAAAACTATCATTTTGCAAAATTTCAGTCAATTCGACAGAAAGTTTTTTTCCCTTCGTTATGTCCTTTATATAATTTGATCATTGCGCATAAATTTATAGGTTGGTTTTTGATAATTAAAAAAATATTCATCTATTTGATTATTATATTCTTTTATTAATGAAGCTGCTTATGTCACTAAATTATTGTATATCGGACTTGGCACTGCATTCGAAAAGATTATTAGGTAGCTCATATTATAATATTTTAATTAAATAAATTAATAGGTAAGAGTCATGGACTTGAATTGTTAGATTAAAATGATATGAATGAATTATAATATGTAGAAAGTTATATTAATAAGTATTTTTACTAATGTGTACACTTAGAGAATATTTAATAAGTGTTAATAGGTAGGTAGTTTAAATAATTATAGTTCTTGGTTTATTTCGTTGTAAACTTACATTAAATATATAATAAGTAGGTACGTTATTTTGAATGGAGTTAGACTAAAATAAATAAAATGTCTTACAAGAAATAAATGTTCAGCGCGAAAAAGACTAAATAGTGTTTCTTGTGGTACGGGCAGTAAAGATTAACCTATCCTAACCCTACCTTCTGGGTATTTTTGAGCACTGAGTCTTCGAAGTTTGCAGTGCACGCTTCTTATATTTTTTGTTAATGCTTGTTTAAAATTTTCTTCAACATTGATTATAGTCAATCCTTGTTTTTTTGAGGTCGCTCTACATGATACTGGCGTTAGTTTACTGCCATATCATCTTCATCGAGAATTCGGAACCTAAATAAGGCATTCTACAAGATCTCTAATTATCAATAAATTTAATTTTTGTGGTATTGATAATATAAATTGTTATTGAAACAGAAAACTTTACGAAACAATAAAAGTATGTTTTACAGGATAGGTGTAATTTTCTGGGTACAATCACAAAGAAAACTGCACAAACTATCAAATCACAAAATAAATATTAACAAAATTGACTTTATTGTTAAACAAATTCTACAAAATAATATAGCTTACAGAAAGTTTTATCTCTACAAACTCTTAAAAAGAATCTAACTCTATGTTTTTGTTGTTAACGCGCCACTCCCACAGGTCCTCTACCGGACGATGTAGGAGTCAATATAGTAATAATATACATTTGTATTTAAAGTAAAATATAACCATGAAAGAACTCCCTCTACAAGCAAGCACAACAATGCATGACTTTATATATGTTTAATAACAAAATTTTGCACCAAAAATCTTTTTTTCAGCACATTTTGTAGGCCTTTTCTTTATCGAGAACAAGAAATAATTCATACACGAAAGAAGTAACTAAAAAACTCGAAACTGATTATACGTACATATACTCTTCTGAAACATAATTTACCACCACTATTTTATGTTTGCTAAGGTTACATTATTCATGCGGTTGATAATACAACTATAAGATTAAATAATTTCAATTTTTGAACATTATCCACAGGGTAATAATCCAATAACACATTTTAATCGATAGATTCGAATATCTTCTAAAATACTTGATCGACAAATAAATGGTTCAGATAAAAATTATTCAGGATAGAGGGGGTCACCTTTGATTATTAACACAATTGATTTGACCTCGAGGTTAATATTCAAGGGCATTTTAAGGCTAAGTTAATTTTTTTAATTAGAACCCCTAGTTTTGACCTCGGAATAGAATAGAGTGGAAAATTTTACGTCTGAAATGATATTTTAAATTTTGTGATGGTGACCGTCATTAGATCAAATCAAGGTCAAACACTAGAAAACCAACCAGAGGCTCATAACATATCCTGGGCACAACGAACACCGAAGTTGCCTTGATCAATTAGATAAAATTTAAAAATTTAAACGACCTTTAACCTATTGACCTTAGAGGTCAATTTTCAAGGTCAATTGAAGGTTAAATTTGTTTTTTAAATTAAATTGTATTATTTAGCATTTATTAAAATTAATAAAAAGCAACAAATAATAAAAACATCTTGTTCTTACATTTAGCGTTACCCCGAAACAACGATGTGAACGTGGTCAGTTCTGTTTTCTCCGGGGAGCTTATTTAACGCGAGCCTCTTAGTATGTCACTTTCGCTTTATTTTGGATTAATTGTAATTAATAATTTGAATTAATTTCTCACGAAATAAAATTTAATACTGTATGAGAGCAGGGCGGAAAATTTCTGGCTTAGAGATGACGCCAGCAGGTCAAGTGTTTGGCTTGAATTCTGTAGCCTAACATCTCACTAGCTTGTAGTAAAAATTTTTAGGTTGATGGCTTTGCTAGTGTACACTTGAGAGTTGATTAAATAAGACACCTCAATTTCTTAAGTAAAAATGGATAAATCAGAGATGCGTGCGGTCATCAAATACTTCTATTTAAAAGACCTAACACCATTAAAAATTAACGAAGTGCTGGAATAAAATTAAAGAAGCTGGATTCTAATCTAAAAGACATCCATATTCAACGGTTAAATAGTAGGTTTCTGAATTTAAGAAGGGTCCACAAGCAGTTCTGAAGTGAAGCACGAAACAAGTTTAGGATGCCCTGTTAAGGTCGCAACTTCTAAAATGATAGCAAAATTCATAAAATAGTTATGAAGGACCGCAGATTAAAAGTAAAGGAATTAGCTGAGACTTCTAACATGTCAACTGAATGTGTAGATATTGGGTGTACAACTTTGCTTCCGCTGTTCTTTTCCGAAATTCGAGGCTTTATTGTAAAAAACTGGTTATACATTTATGATTCAAAGTATTGTCCATCGCTGGCCACTACTTTCTCCCATCTTTCGGGCAGCATAAGAATCCCGCGTTGAAAAAACTGGTCATCTTTTGAATTGATCCACGAATCGATCCAATTTTTTACTTCTTCATAAGACCGGAGGTGCTGGTCAGCCAGGCCGTGTGCCATTGATCGAAACAAGTGATAGTCCGAGGAAGCAACGTCTGGAGAATACGGCGAGTGAGTTAGGACTTCCCATTTCAAAGTTTCCAAGTATGTCTTGACCACTTTCGCAACATGGGGTCGAGCATTGTCATGCTGTAAAATCACTTTATCATGTCTCTCGTTGTATTGCGGCCGTTTGTCTTTCAATGCTCGGCTCAAACGCATTAATTACGTTCGATAACGATCGCCTGTGATTGTTTCAGTCGATTTTAACAACTCATAATACACTACGCCGAGCTGGTCCTACCAAATACTGAGCATGACCTTGGAACCGTGAATATTCAGTTTGGTGGTCGACGTGGAAGCATGGCCGGGATATCCCCATGATTTTCTGCTCTTGGGATTATCGTAGTGAACCCATTTTTGGTCCCCAGTCACAATGCGATGCAGAAATCCCTTCTGTCTTTGCCTTGCAAGCAGCTGTTCACAAACACACAAACGCCGTTCAACATCTCTCGGCTTCAACTCGTACGGCACCCAATTTTCTTGTTTCTGAATCATTCCCATGACTCTCAGGCGTTTTGAAATGGCTTGTTGCGTCACTCCCAATGATCCTGCCAATTCTTGTTGCGTTTGACACGAGTCTTGATCAAGTAATGCCTCTAATTCTGCATCTTCGAAAACCTTCTTTCTTCCACCACCATGCTGGTCTTCGACGTTAAAATCGCCGTTCTTGAAGCGTTGAAACCACTCTCGGCACGTTCTTTCACTAATAGCGGCCTCACCATAGGTATTTGAGAGCATTCGATGAGCCTTAGTCGCAGATTTCTTCATATTAAAGCAGAAAATTAAAACCTCCCGCAAATGACGAGAATTTGGCTCGTAAGCTGACATGTTTAATCGAGAATAACTTTATGATGCAGACACAAATCGACTAATATTTCGATGGGGTTATGTTTACAAATACCTAAGCTTATTGTATGACATCTATGATCTATTTATTTCAACTACCACTAACCGCTACAGCCATCTATTGCAAAACGGCGGAAGCAAAGTTGTACACCCAATAATATTTTACATGAACATTTGAGGATAGAGAAGCTCTGTGCTAGATGGGTGCCGCACTTGCAAACGGTCAATTAAAAATTTACCTGGAAAACTGTTTCAGTTAAAAATTTGACAATGTACAAGCAAATTACTAGCGAATATCTGCGTCGTTTTATAACTGTAGATAAAACTTGGATTTACCACTATACTTTTTCTGAAAGTAAACAATAATCCAAGAAATGGATTAAACAAGGTGAATCAATCCCAAAGAAAGCAAAAACAGTTTAATCGACGAATAAGGTTATGGCGACTGTTTTTTGGGATAAGAAAAGAATTATTTTCATTGATTATCTGAAGAAGGGTAAAACCATCATTAGACAATGCTAGGCAGAGTTATTGCAGCCTTTGAAGGACGAAGTGAAAAATAAACGACCGCACTTGGCGAAGAGAAAAATCTTGTTTCACCATGACAATGCACCTGCCCATACGTCAGTTGTTGCGATGGCTAAAATGAACGAATTGAAGTTTGAATTGTTACCCTAACAATCATATTTACCAGATTTAGCCCCCAGCGAATATCATTTGTTTCCTAACCTTAAAAAATAATTTGATGACCACACGCTTCCATTTTCACGTAAGCAATTAAAGCGTCTTATTCAATTAGCTCTCAAATGTACACTAATAGTATCATCAATCTGAAAATTTATATTCGAGCTAGTGAGACGTTAGGTTACAGAATACAAGCCAAACACTTGACCTGCTGGAAAACTAACGTCAGAACCGTGTAGAGCAACCTCAAAACATAAGGATTGACCATAGACAATGTTGAAGAAGATTTTAAACTAGCATGAATGAAAAGATAAAAGAAGTGCGCACTGCATGCGAAAAGCACTGTAAAAATCTCAAACTCTGAAGACTAGGTGCTTAAAAATATTAAAAAGGTAGGGTTTAAGATAAAACAGTTTTTACTGTAGTTATCACAAGGAACTTTCTGACTATTTAGATCGCTCTTCGCCCTAAACACCTGGAAAGGTTTCCTTGTTAGATACCAAGATTCACTTAGGTCTCCTGAAGTAAATCTTTATGACGGTTATTTTTCACTTATTAGGGTACATATTTGTTGCGTGACGTAAAAATAAAAATCTTGAATTATAAATAAAACCTTAAACTATAAATAAATTCAATAACAAATTCAATTAATGCCCATACAAGAAATATATTAAAATTACTATAAAAAAATCATGATTCATATTTTACACAAAATACAATATGTACATGTTAAATGTATACAGCAATATATGATCCAGGGCAGTCTTTTTTCAATGTGTGGCCCAGTTAGAGTCACCCACCTTAAACAAAAATTGCTCAAGCTAAAAAGTTTTATATCTCAAAGAAGAATAAACATAACTTGATCATTCTAACGCCATTTTGAAGTTTAAAACAACATCCATTAAATCCATTTCGATTTGTTGAAAAAACTTTAAATTCAGTTTCTTAAAACTGATAATATTTTTTTTTTTTTAATTTTTCATGACTACAAAAAACAGTATGTCATTTTAAGAGGAGCAATCAAATTTCAAATAAATCATAATAAAAAAGAAGACTGTTTATCTCTTCTTTAAAATAAATGCGAAGAAGAATTTTAAATTAGAAAAATAAACATTTTTTACAAAATGAAAGGGGTATGTATTAACACTTAAATGTATTCAAAATTATTTATTTCTTGCAACGATATTCTTTCTGTATAAAAATTAAAAGATGTTTATTTAAAATAAGAGAAGTCAATGATTAAATAATGAAAGAAAATTTATTAAAAAAATTATTTATTCTTTGTAGTTACTTATTCTGTGGCTAAAAACATTTTTTCCTTTCAAATTATTTTCTACAATACACAATTTCTAAGATTTATAACGATGAAAATAAGTGACTTACTTTTACATAAATTTTTATAACTTAAAAACGACTTGACAAAAAATTGTTTTTCGCATTCATTTTATAGAAGAGATAAATACATTTCCGATTACTACGTTAAAAATGGCGCACTGATTATGGTTGATATAAAAAATTAAAGAAGAAAATAATTTATTAGCTGTAAAAAACTGAATTTAAAGTTTTTTTCAACAAATCATATACAAAATAATATATTATATAATTATATATTCGATAAATAACTCACTGTCTTATCTGTTTGTTTATATGTTTAAAGTTTTGAGTCTCTAGCTTATTGTTTAGTCTAAGGGGGGAAATCACAGTAGCACACAAAAAAATAGGCATATTTTCGGGAATTAATTTTGGCTGAATAAAAGTATCAATCGAAAATCTGTAAAGTAGGTTTTATAGCAATACTAAAAAAGTACAAAATGTAATTTTTTTAATAAAAAATATTTAAAAATGGCGGCTGCGCAGCATATGCCCCAAGGCGCCTATTTTTGAAAGTGTGTCAATGGCTGAAGACGTAGACTCCTTAATTTTTGACCTGGAAGAAAAAACCAAAATTTTTTAGTTTTCATAAAACAACAGCTAGCGAGCTACGTAAGATTTTTTCGATGTATTGATTTTTTACAAAATGGTGCATGTTTGAAAATAAAGTTAAATTAACAAAAAAAAAACGCCATAAAATCTTCGATAAAAAAAACTAAGCCGCATAAAATGAAAAAATCCTACGTAGCTCCGCGGAGAAAGATATTTCGAAGCTACTGTCAAAATTTCAAGTCGATCGGTAAAGATTTGCTCGAGTTATGTCTTCGGCGAGCTCAAAAAAAGTGGTTTCGAGAAAAACGCGTTTCAAGTTTTAAGTACTGAGATACCATACCTGAGTGGCGTTACCGCAGAATGAAAAATTTGGGCACTCGGACACTTTTGCCGTGTTCCATCATTTGGTATATTATTTTTAAGACCCTAAAGCACCTTTTAGGCGAAAAAATTTTTTTTCAAAAAATTGAAAATTTTACTGTGATTTCCCCCCTTAAATATTCTTAACAGATAAATAAATTAACAGATTGGTAAGAAAGCTAGTTAAAATTAAATGGCCATCTATAAGGAATATAAAGCCACGCTATAAAATTTTCTTTTAAAATTCATTTTATTCTTTAATTTTTTATGTCGACAAAATATCCCATGCGATTTTTGAAGGAGTAATCAAATTTCAAAAATAAATAATAAAAAAAAAGAGCATACTTTAGCCATTTTAAATCAATAAAAATTTATGTAAAGATAAGTCATACATTTTTTGCGTCAAATATCTTACAATTTGTGCATTGTTTCAAAAAAAACTTAAAAAAAAATTGTTTGTTTTAACACGTAGAGTTAGTATCTATACAGAAAACATGATTTTGAGAAAAAATTTTTTATTATCCATTTTTCATTTTTATTTAAAATGGACATCGTTTAATTTTTATACAGAAAAAGATACCCTCGCTAGAAATAAATAATTTTGAATATACTTAAACTTTAACGAATATTATTTCATTTTGTAAAAAATGCCTACTTAAAATTAAAATGAAAATTGTTGAATGAAAAAAGAGAAAATTAAAAAAAAAAAAAAAAATGGTGCCGAAAATAATGAAGCTCCAACGACAAGATTGAATATAATGGAATAATAAATGGAAAATATATATGGAAGGAATAATAAAAGCTTATAAAGCGATAGCTTCTCACGTTCTTAAAAATGTACGAAGTAACGTTCGCCGTCGATTACTGTTATGCTAAGAAAATAACATACACGCAGACATCTTTCTTAGGAAATGTAAGCTTGTAAATGGCGGTAAGACTGAAATAGAGGTAAGAGTCAGAAGAGGAACAAAGAATGGTGACGTTGAACTTGACTTCGAATATAACTTTTATGGCCATTTAAAAGTCAACTTTAAAAATTTAAATGAAGAAACCCACTTTTAAACCTGGAAATGGAAAAAGCGAAAAATTTTGTTTAAATACGACTTTTAGTATCCTTTCGTTTGACGTGCACGAGTGTGTGTGTGTGTGCGTGTGTGTGCGTGTGCGTGTGCGTGTGCGTGTGCGTGTGCGTGTGCGTGTGTGTGTGTGTATGTGTGTTGTAACGGGGTGGCCGTTTCAGCGTTAACCGCCACAGGAGCAATTAGCTTCAGGGGACGCGCAATTCGCATAAGATGCGAAAATGCCCGTTGCGCCCCCTTTTTAGGTAGCTAAAGTCTCGGACGACTTGGCTCCTGGGTCTAGGCACGAAAAACCGTTCTACGGACCCAACTTACCCGTTGCAACGCCGCGCAAACGTCGTTGCGCGGCTCGTGTGTCGTCCTCACCTGGCTAGTTGAATCTCGGAGAGAGCAGTATTCGGGAGGAGAGCTGACAGCTCCTCGTCGCGCAAATAATAAAGAAAAAGAAAATCAAAAAGAAAAAAAGTAATAAAAAGAAAGAAAAAAGTTAAATAAATTAGGTAAAAATAAATCGTAACTGGAAAAAAAAACAAACAAATCTAAAAAGAATGTAGGGAAAAAAAAAGGATATTAGAAAAGAACGAAAAAAAAGAAAGAAAAGATAGTTTAATAAAAATAAAATAATTTAATAAATTAACGAATGACAATAACAAAAATGATAAAAGAAACAATAAATATAAGGAAGGAAACAATAAATAAAAGGAGATTAGATTATAAATAAATATTATATCATAATTAAATACGCGCGAGAGATGCAGGTAGCTAGGCAGACTGTAATACGCGCAAACAGCTCCCGCGCGCGGCGTACTTTACGAGTGCGAGAGAGAAAAGCCGTCTCTCGCACTACGCCTATAAGAGTGAGAGAGAGAGGCCTCTCTCACTCGCGCTCGCCGTCTAACGTACGGGTGCGAGAGAGAAAGCTATTCTCCCGCACGGAGCCCGTTGGAGCGAGAGAGAAAGCGCTCTCCCACTCCCGCGCGCCGCGTCTACTGCGAGTACGAGGGAGACAACGAGTCTCCCGTACTGCGCCGTAGAAGTGAGAGAGAAAGCGCTTTCCCACTCTTGCGCGCCTAGCCTTACGCGAGTGCGAGAGAGAACGCAACTCTCTCGCACTGATCTTTCTCGGGTGGGAGATAGAGGTTTCTCCCACTCGCGCGCGCGCCGTATATGCAGCGAGTGCGAGAGAGAAAGCGACTCTCCCGCACTGCTGCTACTAGAGTGAGAGAGATACCGTTCTCTCACTCACGCGCGCTTATTCTTCTATAAGTGCGAGAGAGAACGCAACTCTCTCGCCCTGTATACGAGAGTGAGAGAGATAGCGCTCTCTCACTCGCACGAACCGCTAGAAAGCTAACTGAATAAAGGAGGGAGTAACCGGCGGAGATTACTCCTACGCAAACGCGAATAGATACAAAAAAGACGCGCTAAAAATTTAAACGAGAAACACTTACTGTTGGCTGGCCAGCCACGCACGCTAGACGCTAGATCGAAGATGGCGAAGACGGAGATACAGCGTGCCGTCGCCCCATGCAGGAATCTGCTTACGCTCCCGGTCGCCAGTGTTGCACGTCCCCGCCGTCGGCCAGTGGAAACTTCCTTGGCTGCCTGTGCAACCGGTGCACGCCAAGGAAAAAGATGCACCCAACAAAAACTCTGCACGCGCAAAAAAAAAATCAGCAAGGCCTCGGCGCGTCCCAAAATGACGGATAATATACCAAAAACTAGTAACAATTATAACGTTTTAATCACGAAGGCGCTAAACGAACTGCTTAAAGGCGGGAGGCAACTTGGCTACCTAGCCTAGCCTCTCTCATACGGCACTCGACTAGCCTATCTCTAGTCGCGTACCGTATCTTCCCGTCCGCGACTGTCGCGTTACGTATTTTCGGCAATTAAAATTATCCTAAATACGCGAAATAAGACGAGGCACGGAGCACGGAGTGTTCTCCGTGACAGTGTGTATACAACGCTGTGCCAGCCTCGCAGTCAGCTATTGGGGTAGCCGACGAGAAGAGGCTCGCGCACTCGCGTGCTCTCCGAATGTATATGTTAGAGTCTTAATAAACATGTTTCATGTTCTCATCAACCTGTAATGCTCATTAAATGTTCAGAACACCTCAGGCAGATTCGCGTTTGTTTAGCATACAAATATTTAAAAAAACAACAAGAACTATTGGAATAAAGTCTTTATTTAAAATAAGGTTCATTTCAAGAATTGAGTCGATAAATAAAGAAAAACGCAAATGGCAGCTGTTTTTATGCGTCCAGCATAAATGATTGATCATGGAAATTAGATCATTTCGGATTAATTGACTGTGATGAAACTAAGCCTAAAATAGTTTCTGAGATCCAAAGAAAGCATTTATAAAATTTCATCAAAATCTGTTCAGTAGTTTTGGTGTGATACACGGATACACAAACAGGCAATCAAATTACTGGCGTTAGTATTATTTGTTAATTAACCTCTAATGGTTTTTTTCAGAAAATATTCAATGTATGGAAATTAATTTTTTACTTTTGTATTATAAGTATGAATTATAAACTTACATTATTTGTTAGCGATGTTGATGTGGATTGTAAATTTTTATTAGACAATTGATCATTATTTTTGCTTTCATCAGAAGTGGTTACTAATTCATTAATTATAGTACTTGGAGTAAAAACTTTAGTATCTGCTAAAGATCCTGTATATTCTTCATTATACCAATCTTCAGATGCATCGGCAACGTTCCACGAATCTAAAATAATTAGATAGAAGCTCAATGTGTATTAAGCAATAACTTAACATGATGAAATAAAAAATTTTACATATATATATATATATATATATATATATATATATATATATATATATATATATAGGGTGTTACAAAAGTCCTGGAACGGCTGTATATTTCCTAAGGTGGGGTATTACGGGAAATAGTCAAGATCAATCCATAAGTAACTCTCAACGACAAAACTAATTGTGACCTCTATTTTGATCTTGATGATGTCCTTCATGGTCATTTCAAAATTAGGTCATGTTTCTTAAATGGAAACTACCTTTCTTGATATTGGCAATCGAAAGAGCAGGAAATTTTACGTTCAAATATGTACTTAGGTCAAAAGAACACGTTGACCTTGAAGGTCAGCCAAGGCCATTTAAACATGAACAAGGTCTGTTTATCTTTCGGCATAGGAACTCCCTAATATTTTTTTAACCGATGTATTAAAATTAGCAAGGTTTATGAAGAGTTAACTTCAGGCATGACCTTGACGATGTCCTTCGAATTCCTTCAAGGTTATTTCAAGCTTAACTCATTTTTTAATAAAAGTTCCCTTCTTTGACATTGGCGATCGAAATAGCGGGAAATTTTACGTTCAAATATGTACTCAGGTCAAAAGGACACGTTGACCTTGAAGATTAGACAAGAGCATTTAACATAGGATAAGCTTTCTATTTTTGACTATCTTAGTCATGACCTTTAAAGTCATTTTGAGGTCCAATATTTTTTATTTACTTTTATTATTACTCAGGATTAAAAACTTTGATGTAGTAAAAAGTGTTCCCTTCGTCTGTGCTTCATTTGCGTGAGCACTTTCGGATTTCGGAATGCTTGACTATGTATAATCTTTAAAATCTGTATCCTCATTATTTAGTGCCATCATTACTTATTATCAATTAATTTAATTCATTTTTAATTTGTCTTTATAATCATTAAATTCAATGCAGGTCGAATAACCTTTGACAATAGTAGTATTTACAATTTTTTTTTAATTTTAAATTTCGAAGGACATCGTCAAGGTCACGCCTACAGTCAACACTTCATGAACCTTGCTGATTTTAATAAATCGGTTAAAAAAAAATTGGAGCGTTTCTATGCCAAAAGATAACAAGACCTTGCTCAAGTTTAGGTGACCTTGGCTGACCTTCAAGGTCAACGTATCCTTTTGACCTGAGTACTAATTCAAACGTAAAATTTCTCGCTCTTTCGATTGCCAATGTCGTAAAAGGGAGTTCCCATTTAAGAAACATGACACAATCTTGAAATGACCATGAAGGATATCGTCAAGGTCAAAATAGAGGTTACCATTAAATTTCTCGTTGAGAGTTACTTAAGGATTGATCTTGACCATTTTCCAAATTGCCCCACCTTAAGAAATATACAGCCGTTCCAGGACTTTTGTGATACCCTGTATATATATTGGGAGTACAAATTGATTCGGTCCGTTTTTTTGCGGTCGAAAATGCATTTATTTCAAAAAGAGTTTAAAAAAAAATTAAGAGGTTAATTAAAGTATCGTCCGTCGCTAGTTACTACTTTTTCCTACCTCTCAGACAATTTTCGAATTCCATCTCGAAAAAATGTCTTGTCTTCTGAGGTGATCCAAGTTAGGAGCCAATTATCGATTTCTGCGGAAGAAGTGAACCGATGACCTACCAGATCGTGCTGCATCCCTCAGAACAACCATAATCAGAAAGAGCAATGTCCGGAGAATACAGCGGGTGCGGCAAAATATCCCACTTGAACGTTTCCAAATATTTTTCACGACTTTTGCCACATGAAGCCGAGCGTTGTCATGCAGAAAAATAACTTTGTCATGTCTTCCCTTGTATTTCGGCCGTTTTTCTCGTATTGCACGGCCCAAACGAATCAATTGCAGCCTATACCGATCGGCCGTTATGGCATCGCCAGGTTGTAGCAGCTCATAGTACACAACACCCTTTTTGACCCACCAAATACACAACATGATCTTCGAACCATGAATATTTGGCTTTGGTGTTGATGTTGAGGTCGATGGCAACAATTGACCGGGTATAGCGTAGTATTTTTTTTCTTGTGGTTATCATATAATATCCATTTTTTCATCCCCAGTAAAAATTTTATGTAAAAAACCCTTTTTCCGTTGCCTTTTAATCAGCTGCTCGCAACAGAAAAATCGCCTGTCACTGTCTCTCGGTTTCAGTTCATAAGCCACCCAATTGCCTTGCTTTTGAATAATTCCCATGGATTTCAATCGTACGGAAACTGCTTGTTGAGTCACTTATAATGATTCTGCAAGCTCCTCTTGCCTTAGACTCGGATCTTCATCGACTAATGCCTTCAACTTTTTGTTTTCGAATTATTTTGGCTGTCCAGAGCGAGGCTTACCTTCAACGCTGAAATCTCCATTCTTGAAACGTCGAAACCATTCCCTAGAAGATTTATCAGTTGGAGTATTGTCACCATAAACTTCCACAAGCATTCGATGCGCTTAAGCTGCACTTTTCTTCCAATTAAAATAGAAAACTAAAACTTTCCGCAAATGCTCGTTAGTTAACACAAAATTGGACATATTTAACACAGTTGAAAACAAGATTCTTTTTTATAACTTGAAACGATATAGGCTGAATATTATTGACAGATGTCTAATTTTTCTGAAACTACCGACTTAACTTCAGCTGTTACTATTAAGTATTCATAATAGCCAAGGCTATCTTTTGAAAACGGACCGAACTAATTTGTATTCTCAATATATATATATATATATATATATATATATATATATATATATATATATATATATATATATATATACATATACATATACTTTATTAATTGTTGACAATATCGATCGTGTAAAAATAAAAAATAATAAGCTTAAAGTCAAACACCTGTATTTACTTAACTAGATTGAACTTTAATAATTTGTTTAGTATTAAATGTTCATCTCGATTCTAAAAATATAAAATGATTTGTTCGTAACTTTAAATTATTTTAACTGTTTACAAATGAAACTTTTTAAACACAAATAAAGTAATGCGGCGAAAATTATTACATGGTTCTTTATCTTTTTATTTTGAGAGAATGATAGAAAAATGGTTATACACATTGTCATTTTATTTTTCATATTGTAATAGTGAAAAAAAACATAGACAGGCCGTTTGCAATTTTTGAGTTATTAGGAGATTTACATAAGTAAAAGCATAATTAAATTAAGTTTAACGATAGCAGCTGTTTTTACATGATTATACATGTATTTTGAGAGCTTATTGCTTTAAATAAACTATTCGTAATTGTTACCAGTGCTATCGATTTTCATAAATTATAAAGGTATAAATTTGTTATTCAATAGTATTATCTAATCGTTTGATAGAAATAAAAGAAATTGTTTTACGCAGGTATTTTGTCAAAGAAAAATAAAATACATAACTGTTAAAAATTTATTTTAAAAGTTTCTAGTTATTTTGAAAGATTCAAAATTTAATTTAACATGTATAAAACAATTTAAATGTATGATGTTTTCTTTTAATTCAGTTATCTCTTACTAAACTAAATTTTTTTTTTCAAACTTTCAAAAAAAAAAAAAAAAACACGAAAATAATACAAACCCAGTTTTGATTCTTTACTATTTTTTAGTTGCTCTTCATTTCCAGTCCAAGTATCAATTGGTCGCGTGAAAGAAGTTCCTGAGGATTCTCCTCTATTCGCGTAAGTTCGGGGACCTAAACTACGACCTCCACTTCTACCGCCACGGCCGGATTTTGATGAAATAGCACGGCCTCTTTTACTGTTATGACTGATTCCATACTTAAAATCATCTGTGTTTTTTTCATTTTCTTTATTTTCTCGTCGACGCCCTAAAAATATTAACTAGATTAAAATCTAAGTAAATTAAGAAATCTACTTAAATATATTCAATAATTAATTTTTTATCGATATCGAAGTTACATATAAAATTATTGTTATAAAATTCTTGATCTTTTTACGAAGAATTTTTAAACAAGTTATGACCATTATTTACGTTTTTCTAAAATGCTGAAAAAAATCAAAAGTATCTTAGCTTTAAAATAATAAAAGTAATTAATTTTGACGTGGTAAAGATTTTTAATAATAATTACTGAAAGCATGATTACATTTATATGATTTGTATAACAGTAGATTTTTTGCTAGTTATTTGAGCGTTTATAAATCATGCAGTACTAATTACACCTGCACACTAAAAAACGGATCTGTATGTTTAGCCTGACCCATCTATAGTATGTGTATAATGGTGTGCTGAATCCGAATACAAAGTCGGTTTAGCTTGACAGCCTAAAAATTTTTAGTAAAATACTAGAAACCGCTAGAGATAGCAAAGATAGCAATTATGAATAAGAAAATTTCTATTGACCTAGAGCCAACCATAAAGATTTTTATACTATTCTTCGCAATTTCCAGTTGAATTCATTCAGAACCAATAGATATTTTAGAATAATTTAGGAAAAATCATGATAAGCTCATTGCTGTACACAAAAACAAAACTATGTTTCGCTATATTTAACGATTTTTGCCGAATTGATGCGCGATCGACAATAATAACCTCCAGATTCTGGTTCAGTGCTTTTAAATACATGAAAAACGTACTTGATCGAGGTCAATAAAATGTTTTTGGGAGCGAGGGAAAAAAGGAGAGATAAAGAGGCGAAGTGTACATATTTTTTTTAATTTACAATACACGTTACTTGCATTGAATAATGTAACATGCGGGGGAGCACGCACACAATAAAATTTTATTATTTATTTTTATGCGGAACCCACCAACCAGTACCATACGGGCCCGCTCGCGCATCGCGAACTAAAAATACTCCTTACTGCCGCGACTCACTGAAATCGGAAGAGTTGACGCCTCTGCCCCGTCGGATAACGGAGCACCCGGACATGCCTACAGGGAAAATTAGACAAAAATTAATTCATTGCTAATCATAATTAAAGTCTTACCTGGAACCAGTAGTTGTTCCTGGACCCTTGAAGTCTGACTTTAGATCTCAACGTGAAAGAGAGATGAGTTTGGAAAAGTCGGGACCAAATCACCGATCAATATCAATTTCCTCTGGTTTTCTTTATTTTATACACATATAACTACATATATAGCTTCATTTATCCAATTCTCAGTTTGACCGACCGCACTACTACAAAAGTCACTTTCTCTATTACCACACGACTACACAGCACAGCGCACATTGAAAACCGAATAAGGAAAAGAAAAAAAAAAAAAAAAAATTTATCATTACTAAAAATACAGAAAACTTTCCTGAATGTCTCTCGTCCGAGAAGAACCTCCAACTTAATTTTGTTCAACGACGGGTTGTCGGACGACTGAAACACACAAAATAAAAACTTACGACTACTCTCTCATGGGCCCGCTCTTTCCCCATACTTAAAGACTCGGTCGTGGAAAAATCGTGGGGATTTTTGTCTATTCGGCATCAGCATAAGTCTTTGTAGACTCCCGAGCCTTTCCCGCGCCTTCCGACCAAAATGCAACTATAGTTCCTTTATTACTCTAAGTGTGTGTGTGTCGTGAAGAGTTGGATTACTCAGTTCTCTATGCGTGTGTTAAAAGAATGCTATTTATTCTCCGTATCTCATGAATTTTCCCGCAGGAGTCAACTTGCAATGTGGCTGCAAATCATACACATTTTTTTAGAGGAACCAACACACTCACACGTTTCTTGAATATTTATGCGTAGCATTTAGCCTATTAAGTTTGAGATGATTTTAATTTAAATTTTCCTGATATATAACACATGGTTCAATAAGTCCTGAGACTCACAACGAAAACAACATTTTTTTTCAAAAATCATTTTTATTTATCAATATAATCTTCTTTTGAAGTGATACAATCTTTCCAACGCCTTTCCGACATTTCTATACCATGTTTAAAAAAGGATTTATCCTTTGCTTTAAAATAGGGTTCAGTTTCGGCAATGACATCCTCATTCCAGCCAAATTTTTTTCCCTGGAGCATTTTCTTGAGATCAGCAAAGAGCCAGTAGTCGCTGGGGGCTAAATCTGGCGAATACGGGCGGTGGGGAAGCGAATCAAAGCCCAATTCGTTCAATTTTGCCATTATTTTATGGACTTGAAGAATGGTGCATTGTCTTGGTGAAAAGGAATTTTTTTCTTCTTCATGTGGAGTCGTTTTGCTGCGATTTCCTCTTTTAAACGTACCAACAGGTCAATAGAATAATCACTGTTGATCGATTTACCTTTTTCAAGGTAGTCAATGGAAATCACGCCATGTGTATCCCAAAAAACAGACGCCATGACTTTGCCAGCAGACTGCTGCGTTTTTTGACGCTTTGGGCGGCTTTCACCAGCCATGCGCAACTCATATAATTGCCGATTCGACTCTGGAGTGAAATGATGTATCCATGTTTCATCCATGGTCACGTATCGACGCAGGGAATCCTTTTTATTGCAAGTAAATAGCGATAAACAGCTCTAGGAATCGTCGATTCGTTGCTGTTTTTGTTCCACTGAAAGCAATCGTGGCCCCCACTTGGAAAAAACCTTTTTGATGCTTAATTTTTCATTAAGGATTGTAAATACGCTTCCATATGATATCTGTGTCATTTCTGCAATCACACGGACCTTCACTTTGCGATTTTTCATTACAATTTTTAACACTTCACTCACAGTTTCCTGTGGAACGGCTTTCAATGGCCTACCTGAACGTTCCGCATCGTTTGTGTCCGTACGACCACGTTTAAACTCAGCATACCAAGGACAAATCGTTGGTTTGGATAGAGAGGAGCCCGGGTAATGTTTTCCAAGCCATTGCTAGGCTTCTACGGTGCTTTTACCCTTTAAAAAACAATGTTTTATCAACACGCGAAACTCGCTTTTTTCCATTTTTCAAACAAATTACAAAGTGACTTTACTCTAACCTCGATAACTCTGCTGTCTGTGATCCGATCGACGTAAAGAATTTTTACACGTTTCATGTAAAGGTTCGCACTCTATGGAAACGTGGCCAGTTTAGTACTACTAGCACCATCTCTGGGTTAGATTCGGGACTTATTGAACGATGTGTTATATATATATATATATATATATATATATATATATATATATATATATATACATTCTCTCAAAAAAGTACCAGGAATTGTCAATTTAAATCTGTCGGGGCAATTTAGGCAGGTAAATTTTTTTATTCTCGGTTGGTACAACTGTCCTTAATGACTATGCCAAGTTTGAGCGGAATCTGTCAACAAGTGTGTTTACAGTAGATGGTTCAGTCAGTCGATGTCAATAGTACGTGCCGATTTTTAACAATGGGTGATTACGTTTAACAAAGAATTTGTCTAAAATTTTGTGTTGTGAATAAAATTTCGTGTGCCGATGCATTGAAAATGTTGCAAAAGGCTTTTGGTGATAAAGCACTATCGAAAATTCGTGCGTATAAGTGGTACAAAGCCTTTAAGGAGGGTCGTAAAGCCGTCGAAGTCAACTTGCCTCGTTGCGGACGCCCATCGACAGCTTCGACCGCAGATAACGTCGATAAAATTAAGGAAATGGTGCTTGAAAACCGTCATACTAGCTTCAGAGAGCGATAGCACATAAACTTGAGATATCCCACGAGTCCACACGTACGATTTTGATTAATATTTTGGGCATGAGAAAGGTGGCCGCAAGACACGATAACGCGCCGTCTAACCGAGCTACGATTGTGACCGACTTTATCGCTAAAAACTTAACGAACACGCTTGAACAACCACTGTATTCGCCGGATTTGGCTCCCTGTGCCTTCTTCCACTTTCCAAAACTTAAATTGCCGCTCCGTGGCACTTGTTTTCAGTCGATTGAAGCCATAAAACAAAATTCAGCGCGCGAGCAGAAAGCCTCTGACTTAACCATTTACTGTAAACACACTCGTTGACAGATTCCGCTCAAACTTGGCAAAGTCATTAACGACAGTTGTAAGAACCTAAAAAAAAAAATTTTACCGGCCTAAATTGCCCCGCCACATTTAAATCGACAATTCCCGGTACTTCTTTGACAGAATGTATATATACTACTGTGAGGAAAAATAAGGTGAAATTGTCATTTAAAACTCCAGGGCATAAGGAAGGCATGTACATTTTTTTTTCCTAGGTTGGTAGGAATGTATAACATTTGCCAAGCCTCCGTTTGTCCAAAGGTTTAATTATCTCCAAGTTACACGTGTTTTTGTAAAAAACCAAAAGTAAATTTTTCGATTTTTACAATAGGTGATTTTGTTCAGCAAAGAACTTGCATCAAATTTTGTTTGCAGAACGAATATTCTTGTGCGGACACGTTGAAAATGTTGCGAACGGCCTTCGGTGATCAAACTACGGCACAAAAAAACGTTTATAAGTGGTACAACGAGTTCAAAGCGAGCCGAGAACGCGTTGAAGACGAACCGCGCTCTAAACGACCATCAACGTCTATTGCCAGGGTCACGTCCAAAAATCAAAGATTTGATGCTTGAAAACCGTCGATTGACAATAAGAGACCTCGCTGATAGTGTCAGAATCATTTGGCTCAGCCCGAACCATTTTGAAGGATGTTTTGTGTCTCGAACGCGTTAAGTCTTGATTGGTGCCAAAATCGCTCAATTTTTTGAAAAAAAAAGCGTCGCGTTGATAAGTGTGAAACTTTGCCGCCTGACTATCAGGACCACTTGAAATGCATCATTACTGGAGACAAGACTTGGATTTACGCATACGACTCTGAAACCACCGACCAATTCAGCGATTATCGTGCAAAAGGTGAAGCAAGACCGAAAAGATCACGGCAAAGTCGATCGAAAATCAATGTCATGTTGACAGTTTTCTTTGATTATCGTGGTGTGGTGCACTATATATTCCTTCCGCCGGGCCAAACTGTCAATAAAAAATATTATTCGAGCGTTATGCGTCGTTTGCGTGAAGCTATTTATCTGAAACGGCCGGAATTATGGGCGAACAACTCTTGGTTCCTTCATCACGATAATGCACCATGCCATGCTGCATTGGTTCTTCGCGACTTTTTTGCCAAAAACTCGACTCATATCGTTCCGCAACCACCGTATTCGCCTGATTTGGCTCCGTGCGACTTCTGGCTATTCAGCAAACTCAAAAGGCCAATGCGAGGACGCCGTTTTGACACGATTGAGGAAATAAAAACCGAATCGAAGAAGGTCTTGAAGGCTATACCTGGAAAAGACTATTCTGACTGTTTCGAGGATTGGAAAAAGCGTTGGTAAAAGTGCGTTTTATCGGACGAGGATTACTTTGAATAGACTGAACTTGATTTGGAAGAATAAATAGAGAATTTACATTTTATGAACAAATTCACCTTACTTTATGATCACAGTAGTATATATACACAGTATGTCGGAAAAGTTTCCGAACTCATTTTGTAGCGCTTGTATGAGTGGCGCCACCTTTTGGACGACACCAGTACTATGTTGCTACATCCCTCTGAAGTGTCTGAGAATTTTTTCACCAGTATACGTTTATTAGTTGCCGAGATAGACGTGCTTGAGTTAACGTGTGTTTAATACCCCGGTGCAAGCTCTACGATGGATGAGAAATTTGAACATCGTGGCGCAATTAAATTCTGCTATAAACTTAAAAAAAATTTCGCGGAAACGAAAAAAATGATCGATTCGGCTTACGGTGAAGGTGTAGTGTCGCGCATAACTGTTTACGCGTGGTTCAGTCGGTTCAAGAAGGGTAGAGAGTCGTTAGAAGATGACGAGAGAAGCGGCCGGCCGTCAACAGTTATTACCGACAAAAACGAGGCTCGCGTGCGCGCTACTGAAGCAGGACTGCCACATGTCTCTCAGAATGTTGGCAGACGAACTGAACATAAGCAAGGATAGCGCCGCATTGATTTTCAAAGAAAAAATGAACCGCAAGAAGGTCTGCTCTCGATTTGTTCCGCACTTTCACACACCAGAGCAGAAAGAAACTTGCATCCAATGTTGTCAAGATTTTATCGAGACTTGCGACACCACTCCGGGCTTTCTAACCTCAATTGTGACTGAAGACGAGACTTGGTGCTTCCAATACGATCCTTCCACGAAGCGCCAGTCATCCGCTTGGCTCAGTCCCGTACGAGGCCTCAAAAAGTGCGCCAACAAAAATCACGGGCAAAGACGATGCTCATCGCTTACTTTGACTCCAAAGGCCTGATACACAAAGAATTTGTGCCACTAAACACCACTGTGAATGCTGCGTATTACGTAGAGGTGTTAAAATGTCTGAAGCGCCGGATTAATCGCATCAGGCCTGAGTACAAGGAACCGGGATCGTGGAGTTTGCTAGATGACAATGCGCCTGCTTATTCTTCGAACATTGTGAAGCGTTATCTTGCCGAAAATCAGATCCCGCGAATCAATCACGCCCTATACTCGCCAGATCTGGCTCCAGCCGACTTATTCCTATTTCCCAAGCTAATAATGGCCTTGAAAGGACGATTTTTGGACGATGTACCGAGCATTCAAGCGGCTTGCACCGAGCGTCTCACAGCGATAACTTTAGAGGAGTACCAGAGAGCCTTCGAATCACTCATGGAGCGCTCAAATGAGTCTATATCTAGGAAAGGCGACTATGTTAAAGGTTAACTGGAATAAATTTCTTTAGATGTAATTTCTGATTTTTTATTTCAAAAGTTCGGGAATTTTTCCGACATACTGTGTATGTATAATTTTATATATTTATTTATTTCACTTTTTTCCTTATTTTTTATAAATATTATTTTTCTAATTTAATTATTTTTTATTATTGCTTTAATTGTTACGTCACGTAACAAAAATAACAAATAACAACCTCTAAATTAGTACTTTATACAAAAATTGAACAAGAAACAGGAAAAAAACGGAGATCGTAGCTTAAATTCTATTAAGTTTTATAACGGGAAAGTTTTGTCGAATTCAATTTTTTAATTAAAATCGGAGGTTCAGTCTCCGTTCAAAACAATATAATAATTAATACGATAACAACGACACTGAACAAATTAAAGAAAAAAAAATAATAATTCAATAAAATGAACGCACTGACACGCTGCTGATTCCGTCGCTGATCAATCCATTGAAACGAACAAACTTTCTGCAAACTGCTCTTACACGTTTGCACGCGACGATAAGCCACAATCATTAAAGGTATTAAAAAAAAGAAGAAAAAGAAAAAGAAAACGCTGCTCAGATGATAAACCGATACTGATGCTGATTAAATTTCTTTTTTTCTCTCAATAAATCGTTTTGCTTCTCTTTCTGCCTTTAAATGTACTGCTCAAACCAAAAAACAACTCCTTGACAACAATCCTCTCCTCAAACTCAAAAAATACAAGAAAAAAACCAACAACTCAAATCGCGCGATTGATTCGCCTTAACAGTTATTCTAATAAACTGCTCTCTAAAAATTTCTAGCAAACGTTAAAATTAAATAAAATTTTTTAAATCTAATTGGACAGCACTTTGAATAAATGATGTGAAAGAATTTATTACTGCGCCAAAATTACTGCCCTCACTATGGCTAAATTTCTCTTAAATAATTTGATTTCATTTATATAATAAATGTTTGGCTTTATATTTCTATAAATTGGCGAAATAATTCATATAAATTTAAGACCGCGCAAAAGTAAACAATGCGTGACGTCATATGCAAAAGTTTTCCACGCATAGAGCCTCAAGTCAATTTCGCTTGCCAACCGAACTCGATCTTCCCCTCTCTTCGCACCATGCAGTTACTTCCGTAACCGTTTTCCACAGCTATAATACTACTGCGATCAAAAAGTAAGGTGAATTTGTTTATAAAATGTGAATTCTTTATTTATTCTTCCAAATCAATTTCATCCCATTGAAAGTAATCCCCGTCTGATAAAATGCACTTTTGCCAACGCTTTTTCCAGTCCTCGAAACAGTCGGAATAGTCTTTTCCCGGTATAGCCTTTAAGACCTTCTTCGATTCGGTTTTTATCTCTTCAATCGTGTCAAAACGGCGTCCCCGCATTGGCCTTTTGAGTTTGCTGAATAGCCAGAAGTCGCACGGAGCCAAATCAGGCGAATACGGTGGTTGCGGAACGATATGAGTCGAGTTTTTGGCAAAAAAGTCGCGAAGAACCAATGCAGCATGACATGGTGCATTATCGTGATGAAGGAACCAAGAGTTGTTCGCCCATAATTCCGGCCGTTTCAGATAAATAGCTTCACGCAAACGACGCATAACGCTCGAATAATATTTTTTATTGACAGTTTGGCCCGGCGGAAGGAATATATAGTGCACCACACCACGATAATCAAAGAAAACTGTCAACATGACATTGATTTTCGATCGACTTTGCCGTGATCTTTTCGGTCTTGCTTCACCTTTTGCACGGAAATCGCTGAATTGGTCGGTGGTTTCAGAGTCGTATGCGTAAATCCAAGTCTCGTCTCTAGTAATGATGCATTTCAAGTGGTCCTGATAATCAGGCGGCAAAGTTTCACACTTATCAACGCGACGCTTTTTTTTTCAAAAAATTGAGCGATTTTGGCACCAATCGAGACTTAACGCGTTCGAGACACAAAACATCCTTCAAAATGGTTCGGGCTGAGCCAAATGATTCTGACACTATCAGCGAGGTCTCTTATTGTGAATCAACGATTTTCAAGCATCAAATCTTTGATTTTTGGACGTGGCCCTGGCAATAGACGTTGATGGTCGTTTAGAGCGTGGTTCGTCTTCAACGCGTTCTCGGCCCGCTTTGAACTCGTTGTACCACTTATAAATGTTTTTTTGTGCCATAGTTTGATCACCAAAGGCCGTTCGCAACATTTTCAACGTGTCCGCACAAGAATATTCGTTCCGCAAACAAAATTTGATGCAAGTTCTTTGCTGAACAAAATCACCCATTGTAAAAATCGAAAAATTTACTTTTGGTTGTTTACAAAAACACGTGTAACTTGGAGATAATTAAACCATTTTGACGCAACAGACGCTTGGCAAATGTTATACAGTCCTACCAACCTAGGAAAAAAAATGTTCATGCCTTCCTTATGCCCTGGAGTTTTAAATGACAATTTCACCTTATTTTTTCTCACAGTAGTATATGTACATTCTGTCAAAGAAGTACCGGGAATTGTCGATTTAAATGTGGCGGGGCAATTTAGGCCGGTAAAATTTTTTTTTTTAGGTTCTCACAACTGTCTTTAATGACTATGCCAAGTTTGAGCGGAATCTGTCAACGAGTGTGTTTACAGTAAATGGTTTAGCCAGAGGCTTTCTGCTCGCGCGCCGAATTTTGTTTTATGGCTTTAATCGACTGAAAACAAGTGCCACGGAGCGGCAATTTAAGTTTTGGAAAGTGGAAGAAGGCACAGGGAGCCAAGTCGGTGACCAAGATTACTCGAACACTAATAAACCGATCTTCTTGAAATTTTGCAGGCTTATTTAATACATAAAAATGTAGTCTTTAATCGTTCGATTTTTTGTTTCAAAAAAAATGGCCGTTTTATAGCCAAAAAACGGCCGTTTTTTTTCGTTAAAATCGAACCATTAACTTTGACTGCCCGCCATTTTGTGAAAATTGAATATTTTTTTAAATTCTTTGATTAAAAACTAGTTTATACTCATATTTAAATAAATCTATCCACATTTTTTGTTTCAGATGATCTACTTCGCCGCAATGTTGGTCACCGCAAACCGTATAAATAGAAACACTATTTCATTGGCGGCCATTTGTCACTTATCAATGTAACATTTTGCAATAAAAAAATTACTGAAAGTTCTTCAAAATGTATTCTTTAAGATGATATAATAATCGTTTGAAAAAGTTTTGTAGTTTTCTTTAAAAAAATTCATGAAAAAAGACCTTTCATCATTGACATCTTCCCCGTACTGTGACCTACTATATGCCGTATCATAAACGATTCTCTCAAGGACTCTATTTGTTCTTCCATCTGGAAAAATTCTCTTGTAATTGCGCTGAACAAAACCGCGTCGCCTAAAGATATGAGTGACATTCGCCTTAATGCGTTGCGGTCGTCTCTCTCGAAAATTCTTGAGCGCCTTGTCCAGCAACAGCTCTACAACGATTTGGAAACTAGAAAGTTGTTTGATCCTTTCCAATCTGGTTTTCGTAAAGGACATAGTACTCAGACGGCACTTCTTAAATTGACTCATGACGTAAGAGCAGGAATGGATAAGCGCTGTGTCACTTTGCTACTTATGTTTGACTTTAGTAAAACCTTTGATAAAGTCTGTCATGTTAAATTGTTGCGTAAGCTACTTGCTCTGGACATCGCACCAGATGTGGTTAGGTGGTTTGCCTCCTACCTCTTTGGTAGGAAACAGGCAGTGTTGGATGCTAATGACTGCCATTCCATATTTCTGTCATTCAACACAAGAGTCCCTCAAGGCTCTGTACTCGGTCCTCTTCTATTTCTTATTTACATCAATGATGTTGCTGTCGGCTTTGACTCATCGGTTAATCATCTCGTTTATGCGGATGACCTTCAGATTTATTAAACGTTTCTTCTGTCTGATATTGATACTGTGACTCAACTAATGAGTAGTCAAGCGCAGCTCGTCTCCAAGTGGGCTGATGCAAATAACCTTAGCCTGAATGTTCGTAAAACTAAAGCTATAGTATTCGGTTCTTATTACTACATTAACTTACTGTCGCGTATGAACATCCATGGAGTTATTGTTAAAGGTTCGCTTGTAAAATTTGAATCCTCTGTTTGTAACCTTTGAGTACATCTAGACTCTAAGTTAAATTGGAAAGTATATACGTTATATGTTTGTCGTAAAGCTAACTCGCTGCTATATCGTCTCAATTATCTCCATCAAAGTACAAACTTTTTATTAAGAAAACACCTCATCGAAATGCTATTGTTTCCTTTGTTGGATTACTGTAGCTTAGTCTATAACGATATTTCCCAGGAACAAGATCTGAAGCTTCAAAGGGTCATCAACTCTGGTATACGTTACATCTATGGTCTAACTAGGCGTGAGCACATC